>PVJA010011711.1:0-53972 GCA_004027025.1 Myocastor coypus | reverse complement strand
TGAGCCACCACGCCCAGCTTGTAATAATCTATTTTATGCCTATTTGTGTTATAGATGTCTGCTATAAGTATCAAATTTTGTAAGAGAAATAATTCTTAAGTTTTATGATGAACTTGATTATTGAGGCCGAGAAGATAGCTAGGCAGCCTAAGCACCTGACTGGAAAACACAAGGACATGGTTTGCATTCCCAGTACTTCATGCTGTGTTGGCCTTGAAACGTGCTGGCCACTGAAACCAAAAGTGGTCTGCACGCCTGTAATCCCAGCACGAGGGACGCTGAGACAGGAGAATCAGTATAAGTTCAAGCTATGTAGTGAGATCCTATACCAAATAAATAAATAAATAAATAAATAAATAAATAAATAAATAAATCTCTTTTTAAAAATCTTGATTGTCAGTGTTCCCAACTTGAAAACTGTATAGGAGATGGGCCAAGTATAATAGAAGCATAATCAAAATAAACCTTCTCTCCTTTAAATGGTAGGTACCCTATGATTTGTGCCAATGATAGAAACCTGAATAGAACTTTTTTTCATAATAAAGGAAAACATTTACCAGGTAGATTGTTGTGATTATGTTTCCTCTGAATATTTTATTCTTAGAAAAATATTTTGTCATAAAAAATGTTTCATGTTTGAAATTTTAACTTAACTAAGTAACTAATCCTATCCTACATTTGTAATATTCCAGAACACAGATGAATTGCAACCTTGTTGTTAGACATGAATAATCTGACATGAAATACATGAGTAGCTTGACTCAAATATGAAACTAAATATTTTGTTAATGTGTCACATCTATAAAAGTGACAAAAAGTGTAACTATCCCTTGTTGGCATAGACTGAATTTTGTGTCCCCTGTAAATTTATATGTTGAGTCCTGCTTTCCTAATACAGTGGTAACTGGATATGGGGCTTTGGAGAGGTGACTTGAGTGGAAGACCAGAGCCTTCATTAATGAGGTCATTGACCTTATACAACCTACCCTAGTCACGCTACATTTCTATCTTGTGAGAACACATCAAGATATCTATGAAGTACAAAGTGGACCCCCACTAGAAAGTCTGAAAAGTTCATCTTAGAATCTTTAGCCTCTAGAAATCTGAGACATAGTAGTTTGTTGTTTATAAGCTATCAACTTAATGGTACTTTTCTATAGCTATGAAAATGGACTAGGCACTTCTACATTGGAAAGATAGTTTTTCAACATAATTTCTTTACCTAAAGTTGCATTGTATAATAAAAATGATTATTCAAACTCTATTTATCCTACTAGACTTTGTTAAATACCAAGTTATATACAGATGTGGTAAAATCTTGTGCCAATTCTAATGGTAATGAAAACATTAAATTTAGATTTTTTAAATGTATTTTGTACAAGGTCTGCAGGATCTCCCAACACAGATCAGACTCTTAGGTATACTCCTATTTTAGGCCTCCCAAGATCTGGAATTACAGGTGCACATTACCATGCCCAGTCTCAGTAATCCACTTAGCAGGTCTGTGGGAGTAGGGTGGGTACAGCATGCTGGGGGTGGAACCCGGATCCCTGGATCTGCCTGAGCAGGTGCTTTAGTCCACTGAGCTATCTGTCCAAACCTATGAATTTAGATTTAAAGTCATTGACAGTTGACTCCCCAATCCCAAAAAGTGTAGGCATGTTAGCTGTAGAGTCGTGCCTGAATCATTTAATTAAATTCATAATGATATATTTTTCCACCTACACAGCAGATTTTAGACAACTAATAAGTGATAAATAAATAATGCCTTGGGCAGCAGGTATAGTGATTCACCTTACATGACAGGGGCTCACTCTCAGAAACGTCACCACATTTTGTTACTCAGTTTTGTGTACTTTAGCCATCCATCTGTTTTTAATTACTTTTAATAAGAAATAACAATGTGGCAGTTTGAAAACACTTTAGTAGTACTTTCCAAAATTTGAGACAATGCATATTGTTGTCCTCCTATTAATTATACAGAGCACAGAGTGTAGGAATTATAATTTTTCTACTCATTATTGGTACAAAATTCTTTCTTTCTCATTGAATTAAGAGAAAGTAGTTGTATGCATAATCCAATGTTCAATAATCGCAGTGGGTGATTGGTAAAACTGGCTATGTTGGAAGCTATTGATTTAAGCCTTTTACAGCTCAGCGTTCTAATCTAGCTTTCTGTTTTATGGCTTGTGGTTAAACTTTTCTGCTGGAACCTCCAAAATGTTTTTGACACTGAGGATGGCAATGCATAACGGTAAAAATATGCTTGGAATGCCGGTCATTCTGGTCTTTAAATGTATCCTGCTTCTAATGTAGCACCCCTTTTAAGATATTCGTAGTTAGAGTTTATCTTCTATAATTAATGTTCCTGAGCTATCCTAACCTTTCCTATTTAACAACAAACAAGCTTACATTGACCTACAATTTATATTGCAAAAGGCAACATGGTATAGAAAAATAGATGCCCTTCGAGAGATATTACTCCTTACCTGAAACTTATTATAGTTTTAGATATGGAAATCCCTGAAGTTTGAGACTTGCAAAGGTAAAATTGAAATTCTGCCCTCACTCCCTGCATTACTATAAGCAGAAACAGTAATGAACATAAAAATGGAAGGAAAATTTCTATTTTAATTGTTCTATTTTTACTATTACTAATAACTTCATTTTTACTTTTTTGCTATTTTTATAATGAAATAATCTTCCAACAGAATGTTTGAAAGCATCTGCTTCCATCAGGACATATTGCTAAATATTAAGCCTATATATGAATATAGCAGGTCCAGAATCTGCCTGAAGAAGCTGGGGAGATGGTGTTCAATATCACTCAGGTCCACAATCAATATTAAGTTCATATGAAAACACAAACTGAATGCTTTAGACTTAGGGTAATAATTTTCCTGATGAAACATGTTGCTGTGGGACAGACTAACTTATGCGATAATTAATAGGAATATATTACATTCAATTGCAGTGTTTGATTGTGTAATTTTCAATTTGGAGTTGGAATAGTGGGCATAGAATTCCAGTCTTTCATCTGGGTAATGGTGTGGTAATCTAATCCCAGCACTCCGAGTAGCCAAAGCAAGAGCATCTACTTGAAGCCCAACTTAGCTACTTATGTAGCAACTTTTTCAACATAAAATGTGAAACTAAGGTTGGAGTTCATTATGAAGGCCCTTTGTACTGTCTCAATCCTGAAAAAAAGGACCACAATTCTCATGTTTGGCATGAGAGCCCTCAAAAGCACTGCTGTGTAAGCACGAACACTTTCAGCTGCATGAATTGTTTGTCCACAGAAACACACCTTGCCCTCTTCTCCAGCAGCTGGTTCTTCCTCCTGTGCACACAGCAATAAGTCCATATGGTAGATACATTCTCATCGCTCTCTAAAAACACCAGTTAGGTGGTATTTTTAATGCCCCTGAAGCATATTCAGCCACAGAATAGAATAGCCTGGCTATTCTATCTAGAGAGGCAAGTTCCAAAAAAAAAAAAAAAAAAAAAAAAAAAAAAAAAAAAAAAAAAAAAAAAAAAAAAAAAAAAAAAAAAAAAAAAAGGGACATTGTAGAACATGTAAGCCTTTCTTTGGGAAGAAGATTTAGGAAGTTTAAGGTCAGTAGAAAATATATGGGTGGCTGTTGGTATATAGATATATGAGTCTTTGTAGTTCACCTCAAAAGTAAAGGACCAAAAAGCAAAAAGATAACAATTTTACAGAATAGAAGCATGTGGTGGGGTGAAGTGAAATACAAGACGATGCCTACAGCTCTTCTGCTGTGTCAGGTCTTGGATTTTAACAAGAATTCAAATGCTTACATATGTATTCTAGTGTAATACCACGGTTCTTCATTTCAGTCCACAGCTATATATTTACTTCTTGAGTTCCAAGTTGTACCAGAAAAGGAGCGCTAAACTCTACCTATCTTGTTCAATTTATGTAGCCAAGACTTAAATGACAGCTAGGGCTAAAAATATTGAGGATGGTAAAGCAATCCTCAATATTGGTTGTATTGCTTTGGTTGTATTGGTTAGGAATCCTGGAGAAACTGAATCAATAGAAACTGCATGTAAAATTGTGCAAAGGAATTTATTAGGTATGCTTACAGTAGCCTGACAGTCTGCAATGACCATCTGCATACTTGAGACGTGGAGGATCTAATATCTCTTCAGTCCATGACAATAGTTGACCTAGAACAAGTAAGGTCAATGGTATGGCACCAGTTCAAGCTTGCCAGTCTAAACATTAATGTAAGAGTAGCTGGGATTAGTCTGTACTTGCAGGCTGAATAAATGGGAAATTATGTTCAAAGCTGATGATAGAAAAATATACTCTTGTTCTAGAATTCTGTATCTTTTCAAAAACATCTTTTCCCTTTTATTTCATCTAAGTCTACTGGTTTGTGCCACCCATCACAAGGGTGAGCCAGAGGTAAATGACCTATATAGAGGTAGGCCAGTGACCTCCAGAAATACCTCATGACAAACCCAGAATTGGGGTTTACTAATTGGAGTTTCTTTCTCTAGTCAAGCTGACATATTACAATTATTGTTCTCTCAGGTTAAAATTCATGAAGAGCTTAACAGAGAGATATAGTTCGTAGTGAATCTTCAACATCCCAGCTCCTTCCATTAGTCCATGCATCCCCCTCCCCAGAAAAAAAAGACATAGCTGCATATTTCATGCTCAAATTAGCATTTCCTGGAAACAATTTTAAGATAGTAGCAGAAATTATATCGCTTATTTTACTTGAAAGTATTTAGGGCTAGCAATTCTATTGCTTGAACAAGGATAATTGCAGATAGTTCTATAGTAGGGAGTAGTGTAGTATTTATGATACCCCCATTTTCTGTTCTGAAAGGATTTGATGGATGAGGAGATAGCTCAGTGGCATAAGCACCTGCCAGGCAAGCATAAGGTCCCAAGTTCTATCCCTGGTACTGCAAAAAAAGCAAACATGGAATGATTAAAAAGATTTGAAATTACAAAAATGTAACATAAATGTAATTAAAACCTTTCTATTAGCAATATTCATTATTATCGGGCCTGTGTCATGGATCAAAATGTTGAACAAGTTTGGTCTATAAAGTTAGCATTTCCCCAGTACCACAAGCAGATAAGGACTCAACAACAACAAAAATTAAAGAACAGCAAAAAACAGTGGAAACCAAACTCAAATTGGTCAGTGATCTAACTGCAGCAGTTAAAGTTTTAGAATGTAAGAGTCATTTATTACCTTGGATTTGTAAAAGGATTTTTGGAAATGAACCAAAAGTATCACCAATAAAAGAAAATAATTTAAAATGCATCAACACAAAATGCTTTTGTGTGTTAAAAGACTATATGAAGAAAATGTACATGTGACACACAACAAAATAAAAGGGAAAATTGGGGAGGTGAGGGAACTTCAGTGTGGGAGTTGGGGGCAAATAAGTGGGGCCTCTTGGAAACAGGACTTGTAAAAGGCAAATATGTCTGGAGGACTGTGGTGCAAGGCCATTTTTGCTGGTTATTATAAGTGGGGTCTCCAGAACCAGAAGGAACATACAGTTCTTCTTAAAATTGAAGGTATTCATGCCTGAGATGAAATTGAATTTTATGTGAGCAAGAGATGTCCTTATGTGTGCAAAGCTACAAACAGCATAGTGACCCTAGGTAGGAAACCAAACAAAACCAGATTGATTTGGAAAAAAGTAACTCGGGCCCATGGAAACAGCGGCATGGTTCATGCCAAGTTCCAAAGCAACCTTCTGAACCCATGTGATGCTGTACCCTTCAAGAATTTAATGAGAAATAAAAGTGTAAATTTGTGTTCTTATAAAAAAATAAAAAATAAAGTAGTGCTAAAAAATTTAATGCACTACTTTTGTTTCCTTCCATAGTTTTGTGAAGACATGGAAAATCATCATTTAATAAAACACTCTAAACTCTAGCAGTAGAGGCTACAACTTCTTGATGGATTTGATTCTTATATTGAACCCAGTAAGCTCTGCATTCCAAGAAGAAGGCTGTGTGAATTTACAGAGGAGCTATTTACTACATGCTTTAAAGTTAGGACATTGAAAAGACTTTATAGCCATATAATTTTGAGCCCTGTTCAATCCTAAGCCTGGAATAGTAAGAGCACAAACATAATTCTCCAACTTTGCACTCATTTCAGATTCAGTCAATAATGCTCTCATAGTTATTAAGGCAGTTACCAAATTCTAAAGTAAAAAATCCAACTAGTTTATTTATTGCCTATACGTATTTCTCTATCCTTTTCTCCAATGAAACTCTTTGTAAGTAACTCTTCAGAGCCACTGTGATCACCAACTATGTTGATTCTCAAGAGTGTATGGTATGCCGTGGACTAATGATAAGGTCACATTAATTTCTATCATAGCAACTGTCCTCCAGTGGCATACCACTGCATTTGTAAAGTCAGTCATTGCAAGAGGAAAAAGAAAACATGAAATCTACATGGGTGGAACAGCAGAGTAACTCCGTTTTTCTAAAGACATATTTCAAATACGTATACACTGAGGCGAGAATCCTTCTTAAATTATAAGATGTCTATTATGTTCGGAAAATGCCTAATTTAACACTTAGCTAATGAACCTTCCACTTATAATAGCAGAATTTATTTTCCTTATTCAAAAAATGATATAGAGATTGGTACTAAAAGACAATAGAGATAAACTCTTAGGTTCATTTTTCTCATTTCCGCATCTTTATACAGAAATCTTATGTGTGTTCAGATAAGTCACATTATCCTTCCTATAGCAACTTTAGAGTTGAAGACTAATTCTCACTGACTCTAACCAAAGTCATTACAGTTAAGTTTAATTTTGCATCCAGTCTGAAAGCAGAGTACACAGCTGGAGACTCTCTTAGGGGCATCTGTGATACAAATTGCGTCCCTCTCCCAATAGGCTCATCATGTCAGGCCTAAGACTCATGGCCTCTGGCTGCCACAAAAAGCTATGAATATATAATATGAACTCAAATTCAAGTGCCCTCAATGAATTATTCTGTGAAACAATTTATACTGCTTATATTAAGATTTATTCTGAAGAAATAAACAGTACTAGATATTACTATTTTTTTTTTTCTTTACTAAAACAATTCACTGCTTCAAAGGTATGGAGTGGCGAATAATGATTGTTGCATTTCTGATAAATAATTTTTTAAACCTCTGAACTGTCCACATTCAACTTGATTCCCAAACTCTGGAGAACGTGCAAAATTTCTTCTAACCATCTTCCATCCCTTGTAAGGACATTTAAACCTCCATACCTCAAAGGCAAACTTCAGCTTTTTTTCTCTCTCGCAGATTTCCAGAACAAAAGAAGGTTACATGGGGAATAGTTTATCTTGATGGTTGACAGTTGTATACAGATTTTGTTTGTATCACTCTAATTTTTTGCCTAACTTCCAAGCATTTACCATCCAAGTATTTAAGATATCAGTGATTTTCAGAAGTGAATTTGAGGGCCTAAATACGTCTGACTGCTGTCACCATGACTATAACCTACTGGCAGCATCTGATTGCATTATGAACTATAGGTAAAAAGTGTGTAAGGAAAGAAAAAAACAGCCAGATAAAACCCAGCATTAATTTATTTCTATTCAACTTGCCTTGGTTAATTCTTTAATGGTCACACATGGGATAGAAAATAGCTTTATTATTCCCATCATCTAGATTTTTAAGCCACTGCATGGAAAATGTTGTAACAAACACATTGACATAATTCACTCAGCAGCCATTAAATTGTTTTGTTTAGATGAACCGCTTATCAAAAATGGTTCAACAGCCATAGCTCCAGAATATCAAGTAAGGAAATACTGTGTGTTTAACAGTTGGATGTCATTTCTCTGCATTGTTTTATACTTATGATGACCAAATTGCATGTATATAATTTTTATTTTATGCCACTAAGTCAAATCAATGCACAACACCAGATTCACTTTGAAGATGAATCAGTGTAGGAGTGGCCAAATTAATCTTTACAGAAGTATAGCTGAAAGGATCTATGGTTCTTTATCTGTTGTATCTTCCAGTATTGAGAAATTTTTTGTATTATTTATTGGACACACCTTTAAGGATTTACTGAAACACGTGTCCACACACTTTTCCTACTCTTCAGATATTTTGTTCTTAGGCTTCATCACTCCACCATTTCTGTGGTCATACTGTAATAGGCATCCTTGCATGTCATGAAGATTTTACTTTTATTTTGTTGTCATCAAACAAAAATATAACTTTCTCACATCCTGCACATCGATATCAAGTCAATAAAATAGCCAATGGAATGTTTAAAAATTTGAGTTCCATTATCTATAAAAACTGTCTAAAATTCCAAAAAATAAATAATTACTTCAAAATTATTTTTCTTTCTTAAAGAGAATAAAAATTAAATAAAAAGATATAAGAAATATTTCAATAATCATATTGTATATTGTGGTTTTCAGATTAGTTGTTCATATTACCACATATATGCATGGAAAATTGGTAGAAAAGAAATTAAAAGTAAAAAAAATAAAATAAAATAAATGTAAGCATTAACTATTCCTTTCAATAAACTAATAGAAATCAGCGGTACAATTGTTTAGCTATCCTTGTACATATATATATATATATATATATATATATATATATATATATTTTTTTTTTCCCCCTTTTTTCAGTGTTTGCTCCTTGTCCTCAAACCAGCTGTTCCTTACTTTGAGCAATTTCTTTCTGCTTTTCAATATCCATTATGCCTTTTGGATGTTGTCACTCTTTCAGGTTCTTAGACAATATGTTTACACATACGGGCTCATTTATTTTACTGATCAGTACTGTCTGTAGTTGCACCCATTTGCTTATAAAAACCTCAATTTTATCTTTTTTGTAGCTATATAATACTTTATTGTATAAAACTACCACATCTTTTTTATGCTCTTTTCAGTTGATGAGCATTAGGTTGTTTCCAAGTTGCACCTATGACAAATTGTACTGCTATAAACATGGGTATTCATATATTGCTGTGGTACAATGCTTTCCGTTCTTCTGAGAAAATACACAGGCGTGGAATAGCTAATGTGAAAGGAGCTTCAAGTCCCAGTTTTTAGAGGAATCTCCTCACTGATTTTCTTAGATGTTGTACCAGTCTTTACTTTTCAATAGTTGAAGTATTCTTTTTCCTTGTTACCCCTTCAGTGTTTTTTTTTTTTTTTTTTTTTTTTTTTTTTTTTTTTTTTTTTTTTTTTTTTTTTTTTTTTGAGACAGGGTCTCACTGTGCAGTTCAGGCTGGCTTTGAGCTCACTTTTGTAGCCCAGGCTGGTCTCGAACTCACAATGATCCTCCTGCCTCAGCCTCCCAAGTGCTGGGATTACAGGCGTGAGCCACCACACCCGGCAAGTGTTTGTTATTGGTTTACTTCTTTCTGATAGCAATTCTTTCTGGAATGAGATAGAATCTGTGTTATTCTAATCTTCACTTCTCCAATAACTAATGATGTTGAACATTTTTTTCATATATTAAACATTTGTACTTCATCTTTAAGCATTTTTTTTTTTTTTTTTGGATTGGGTATTTTGGAAGCCTAATTTTTCAAATTGTGGGGCCTGATGTTTTAAAAATTATTTGAATGTATGAGAGAGAAGTGCTTTGTCTGAGGGACAGTTGAATGATCTTTTTTTTTTTTTTCAGTTTGTGTGTTTTCTTTTTACTGTGTTGGTGAATAATTTTGTTGTGAAAAAATATTTGAATAAAGTCCCAGTTGTTATTTTTTGGAAGCATTTCATCTACAGTCTGAATTTTCTTCATGAACTCTCTAACTACCTCTATATCCTCTAGCTACTAAGATTTCTACCTACTTTCTGTTTACTGAATTTAGTGTTTCTGTCTTAATATTTAGACCTTTGGACCATTTTGACTTTAGTTTAGTGCATGGTGATAGATATGGGTGTAAATTTTGTCTTTGGCATGTCAAAAACCAGTTTTTCTGGCACCATTCATTAAAGAGGTTATCTTTATTCCAATAAACATGTTTGGCTCCTTTGTCAAAGGCTAGGTACCTGAATATGTTTGTAGTTATGCCTTCATCCTCAGATACATTTTGAAAGTTGTCAGTGCCATGCAGAGTTTACCACAGTAGCTTTTCAGTGTGATTTCAAATCAGGAATCGTATTACTTCCCACTTCTCCTGTGTTACTCAAGATTGCTTTTGCTCTTCTAGGTCTGTTCTGGGTCCAGATAAATTTTAGGACTATTTTCTCTAGATCAGTGAGGTAAACTAAAGTTACTTAATTGAGATTTCATTGAATCTGTATAATAATTTGAAGGATGTGGCCATTTTCACAATGCTGCTTCTTTCTACTATGAGGTAGGAGTACTTCCTATTTCATTCTTGGTTTATCTTTCCATTTTCTGAAATCCTGTTCAGTCTCTGTTTTTCAGAGTACTATAACTTTCATCCATCGATCTTTTATTTACTTTGCTAAATTGATTCTAAGTGTTTCTTTTTTATGTTATGTGTGATTTCCATATTTATTCTCTTGATGTATTTATTATTTATGTACAGGAATAGTATTGATTTTTAGTTCTAAGTTTATATCCAGTTAAGCTTTAATAAGATATAATGTATTTGTTCTTCCTTAACTAACAATATTGCCAAGTACTGGGGTAAACCTCACCAAAGCTCTATACCTAAAGACAGAGGACAGTGGCTGATGGAATCCAACATCCCACTCTCAATTAATTGGGAAGGCAAGATCTTGGGACAGACACAAACCAAGAATCTCTAGTACACAGAAGATGTCCGTCTTATTTACTTTTTACTCCCTGCTGGGACAAATACCCAACACTCAAAATGTAGGAAGGAAAGGTTTATTTAGCTCACAGTTACTCAAGTTTCAGTCCATATTCGGCTGACTCAAGGCTGAGAGGCACATGGCAGAGAACAGCAGTTCATGGTGGCGGAACAGCAACAATGGCATCAGGGGCAACGGAACAAGCAGGGGAGCAGAAAGCAACACTGCTAGTCTGTCTCTCTGTTTCTCTTTAAATTATACCAGGCTCACTGCCTTAGCCTATCCATCTCTGGCCACACCTATAATTACCAGCAGTGCTCAGATCAATAATCTCATCAGTACATAGAACACACAATCCCAGTGACTCATGAGTCAAGTCTCAATCTATAGAAGTCTCTGCCCCATGATTACATGAGGTACTGGGAGGACAACTAGATGTAAACCATAACATTCTGCCCCTGGACCCCAAAGTCTCACACATATCCTTTTGTACAAAAGACATTTTATTCCATCTGGAAGAGTTGCCAAAGTCCCAACAATTTCAGTATTACTGAAAAGTCCAAATCTCAAGTCTCCTCCAAGATCCAAGGTAAACTCTCATCTGTGAGCTTCTATACAAAAGAAAAGTTAAAAATATCGAACATTCAAAGGCATGAGATAAACATTACAATTCCAAAAGTTGCAAACAACAGGGTAATAAAAAACACTGGGAACAAATATGTCCAAAATCCAGCAGGGTAAATATTAAATCCCATACTTCCAACTGGAGCATCAAAAGCAGTCTGCACTGAGTTGTAAGCTCCAAAGGCCTTACACGGCTCAGCTCCTATAGCACTCTTGATGGTAGTTTCCCTGGCTTCTCTCTTAGGCAGGCTTCTCTCTTAGGCAGGCTTCCTCTTTGCATGATCCACTTTCCTGGCTTTTCCAAACTTCTGCGGTTTCCACTGAACAGACTTCTCACACACACTGCCCTCTCAGGGTCCCACACCCTGGCCTCCCTGGCCTTTGTCTGAAATCGAGGTGGAAGCCTTCTTAACCTCAGAATTCCCACATTCTGCATATGCTTATGTGGATAATGCCAAGGGTTGCTGCCAGCTAGGGCAGTATCCAGGCTTCCTTCTATCTTGGCTGTACAGGTCGAGGGCCTAGATCACTGAACACTCTGACCCTGATTCCAAAAAATAAGATCTCCATGCCAGTGCCATTTTGGAGCCTGGTTTGGCTGCTGCCACCGTTCTGGTACTTGAATCTCTGAGGTTTTCTTCTCAAGGCATACCTTTCTCCTTTGCAATGGTGAGGCTTGAAAGGGTGGAGAGCTGCCACCACTTTTGATGCCCTCAGGCTATCCTTTTGATTCTTTGGTTCCTTCCCAGCAATGGAGATCCTTTCAGCTCCATAGCTTTCCTGGTGCTTTCTTCCTGGCCAAACTCACAATGTTTTAAATCATCCTGCTTGGCTCTTTGCTCTTGATTCTCAACATAAATCTGGCTAAAAGCCAGTGATAACAACCACTGCCCCAATAATTGGCTGCTTTGAAATATCTCTTGAAAGATTCATAAGACCGCCATGCTTAATCTCAGTCTTACGCAAAGTCTCTGGGAACAAGCAAAATTCAGACAGACTTTCAGCAAATCCATAGTACAAATCATCTAGAGTACATTGACCAATACTGTCCTTTTTACCAGCAGAAACCTCCTCAGCCTGGTCTTTATAGGCAGGCCTTCTGTCAGTCTTCTAGTCTGAGTTCTGACCAGAATCTCCTCTACAGAATAGCTGAAGCTTTTCCCGCTCTTCACAAGTATATGACCTCTCCAAACCTTTCCAACCTCTGTTCTTAAGCCATTCTTTATACCTAGGCTTTAAGACAGTCTTCTGGTGTGAGTTCTGATCAGTATCTCCCCTACAGAACAGCCAAAGTTTTTCCAGTGCTTTTTTTATAGGTGACATCTCTGAACCTTTCCTGTCTCTTCCTGTAAGCCATTCCCAAAAGCTTGTAATAAACATGGTCAGGTTAGTCACAGCAATAATCCCACTTCTCTGGTACCAAACTCTGCCTTAGTTACTTTTTACTCGTTGCTGGAACAAATACCCAACACTCAAAGGAAGGAAAGGTTTATTTAGCTCACAGTTACTCAAGGTTTCAGTCTATATTTGACTGGCTCCAAGGCTGTGAGGCACATAGCAGAGAGCAGTAATTTATGGCAGTAGAACAGCAACAATCGCAACAGAGGAAATGGAAGAATCAGAGGAACAGAGAGCAACAGCACAAGTCTGTCTGTCTATCTCTCTTTAAATTACATCAGACTCTCTGCCTTAGCTTATCCTCCTCAAGCCACACCTATAATTACCAGCAGTACTCATATAGATAATCTCATCAGTACTAAAACATATAATCCCAGTGACTCATGAGTCAATTCTCAATCCATAGAATCCTTGCCCCATGATTACATGAGGTTTTGTGGGGACAACTAGACATAAACCATAACAATGTCCCTGAAAAACAGTCTCTTTTTAGAGTGTCATTGACAGTAGTGATATAGCTACCTAGTATCAAAGTTTCACAAGTATTATCACACAAATAGAAATAAGGAGTTCTTTCAGAAATAGATAATGACAAGACAAAGATTAAACTTCAATTTTGGGCCCTCAGCCACCCAGAGCAAGTGCAGGAGACATCAGCACAAGAGAAGTTAGAAGTCACACACCTGAAATCTCTGAAATGATTTTTAGAGTTTTTCCTCTAGAAGATTCATATCATCTGTGAATATTGATAATTTCACTTCTTCCTTTCCAATCCTTATATCTTTTATTCTCTTCTAATTGCTCTGGTTGATTTTTCCAGAACTATACTGAATAAGAGTGCTGACAGTGCATATCTGTATCTTGTTCTTAATTTTATAGTGAAAGGTTTTTTTTTTAATCCATTTAGAATGATGTTGGTTATTAGTTTGTCATAGATGGCTTTTTTAGGTCTGCTTTTATTGTTTCCCACAGATCCTTGTAAGTTACTTCTACATTTTTGTTTGATTATAGATACTATTTAATTGCTTTTGAAATTTCATCTTTTACCTGTTTAGGATTCAGCATGACATTATTGAATTTCCACTGGTTTATGGAGTTTTTATGATTTCTTTTATCAAAAAATTTCAGTTTCATTGTGCTATGATCACAAAATATATGTGAGAACATTTCTATCCCTTTACAGTTACTTAAGCATGTTCTATGGGCTAGTATGTGATATCTTTTAGAGAACATCCTCTGTGAGGCTAAGAAGCTCGTTTATTCCAATGGTATTGGGAGGAACACTCTGAAAAGGCCCACTAAGTCCATTTTTTTCACAAGTTTGGTTTACTTCTCTTATTTCTTTAATGATTTTTTGTGTGTAGTTGATCTCTATGTAGCAATAGAGGATTAAATTCCCCTGTCATGATTGTATGAGAACTTATTTGATTTTTCATGTTTGTTAAAATTTGTCTTAAATAGTTCAATATTCCCCTATTTGGTGCATATATATTTATGATTGTTGTACCTTAACAAAGGGAGCATTGTCGATTGTTGATATTGTACCTTAACAAGTATGTAGTAACCTTCTTTATCTCTTTTGATTATTGGTGGTTGAAAGTCAACATTGTCTGAAAACAGAATAGCTACTCTTGATGTTTTTTTAATTCCTGTAACATGGAGAATTGCTTTCCATCCTTTGACATTCAGTCAATGAATTTAATTTTGAATTAAATATGTTTCCTGTATACAGCATACTGTTGGATTTTGATTTCTTATGAACCATACCAGTCTCTTTCTTTTGATTGGTAAATCGAGACAATTTAAATTGATTATTACAAATGATATATGTAGGCTTACTTTGTCATGTTTTACTTTTCTTTTTTTTTTTTTTTTTTCCTTCTGATGGATCTGTATTTTTACCCCTCTACTGAATTGCTTGCTCTACTCTGTGGTTCTTGTATATTGTTTTTCTTTTAGTTGTGGTCATTTTTATCTCTTTTAAAGTGTCTTTTGGTACTCTTTGTGAGGTTGTTTTTATAATGAAGAATTTCTCCAATTGTTTTTTGTTGTGTGAGTACCTTATTTCTCTTTTTATTTTGAAACAGTTGTGTCGGTTATATAAATATAACTTAGAAAGTGTTTTCTTTTAAGAACTTGAAATACTTCACTCCAAGCTCTCCTTGACTTGATGGCTTCTGTTGGGAAATCTGGTGTGATTCTGATGAACTTTCCTTTGTAATTTATATTTATCATTTTTGTGACTGATTTTTATAGTCTGCTTATGTCCTGAATTTCTGGCATCTTGATTATCATATGTCAGGGTGTAGGTTTATTTGCAAATGTCTAATTGGAGTTCTAAGTGCCTCACTTAATTGTATGTCTGATTCTTTTCCAAGGCTTTGGTCATTTTCTGCTATTACTTCTGCATAGTCTTTTTACGTCATTTATGTTGACTCTTACTATTTCATTGATACTTAGAAGGCTTACATTGTTTTTTTTTTTTTTTCCCCACTGTCTTTCAGCTGTTGAATTGTTATGTCCTGATTTCATGTTATTTTTAAGAATATTTCCTTTAGTGATCTCTTGCTACAATTCTGTCTTGCAGGTTTAAAGATTATGTTGTTCCATTTAATTTTTTTTTCCAGGTTTCAGTGGAATTTTTCATTGGATATCACTTGGAATCCATTCATGTGTTCTAATTTATTTCCTATATTGTTTCTTCAAGGTCTCCAACATTTTCTATGCTCCCATATATTTTACCTATGTAGTCCTTAGATGCGTTGAGCAATTCCTTCATTATTTTCATTTTGTTAAAATTTTTACCTGATTATTTCTAATCTCATTTCTTCTACAGCTTAATGGACTTATTCCTTCATTTCAGTTGCTGTCATTTTAGAAATTTCAAGTGTGGGACTACCAAATTCTTCTATGTCTATGTTTCCTGGGATTGTTGTGGGTGGTTTGGAGATTTGAGATTACATTTTTCTCCTACATTTTAGTATTTTTAGAGCTCTTAAATTCAGCAGAGCTCAGAGTCACTTCCATAGTGATCAACGTTGACTTTCCAAGGCTCCAAAGTTCCTACCTTAAGATTTTGAAAACTTTACTTACCTCATACTGGTTGTTGTGTTTATAGATTTAAATGTGATAGCTCAATACATGTATGAAATGTATAAGCATTACATCATGATCATTACGACTTCCATTATCCTCAAGTTACTCCTGTACATGTATTTCTAGTGAAAGTCTACGAAATCCTCCCAATATATTTGGAGATTATATAACTAAACATATAGTTGCCATGTTGCGCTATAGAACACTAGAATTTATTATTCACATTAAGCACTGTTTTGATTACCAGTGTTTCTTACCACATTTCTTCTTTGTTCTAGCCTTCTTATTCTCTAATAACTCATCTTCTCTTTCCTTCTGTGAGACCAAATGTTTAAGTTTGCATATATGAATGAGAACATATGATATTTTGTCTGTATTTGATTTCATATATTTTGCTACATATGAAAAAATGTGAAGTGTTATGGCAAAATAGTACTCCGTAGTGTATATTTGCTATACTTACTGTCCCCACTTATAAATTTATTAATATTTAGGAAGATTTAAATTTTGTTTATTGTGAAAAATGCCACAATAAAATATGGGGGTGTAGCTACTTCTTGCATATACAGATTTTTTTTTCATTGGATTTGTACCTAGTGGTGGGATTGCTGGATCATGTTGTAGACCTATTTTGAATTTTTAAGGATAGTCTATACTGTTTTCCATAGTGCTTCTATAAATGTACATTACCACCAGTGGCACACAAGAATTCTATTTTCTTCATGTTCTTATCAACATGTGTGTGTGTGTGTGTGTGTGTGTGTGTGTGTGCGCACACGCACACGTACATGTATATTATTTGATACTGTGCTAACTGTGTTCAGATGATATTTTTTTGTTTTTTGAATCTGATTTGCCTGCATGGGTGATGTTGAATGACTTTCCATATAACTACTAAAAAGTTTATATGTCCTCTTGAAAAATCTCGCTCCATATTATCTGTTCATTCTTAACTAAACTATTTTCTTGATGGATATTGAATTTCTTACATATCTAGCTTTTAGGTCCATTGTTAGATATACAGTTTGCAAATATGTTCCTGTATGGTACAGCTTATCTCTTTGCTCTGTTAATTATTTCTTTTTTTATACTGAAGCTTTTTAATTTGAAATAATTACATTGTTTGGCTTTGTATCTTGTTATCTGTGCTTTTGAGGTATTTTTCAAAAACTTTCCACCTGAACAATTGTCTTCAAATGTTTCACTATAGTAGTTAAATCCTTTTTTTTTCCATTGATAAAATAAATGTATTTTTATAACTTTTTGTCTTTTTTATTTTTTCCTTTATCTCTCTTCTTAATTTATAAGTTTGTTATTACTTTTTTCCTTTATTGCTTTCAATAAATAGCAATGTGACAGTTTCAAAAAATGTCAGTAGCACATTTCCAGCACCTGACACAATGCATATCATTGTCCCATTAATTATACAGAGCACAGGGTATAGACGTTATAATTTTTCTAATCGTTATTGGTGTGAAAAAAATTTTTCTCATTGAATTAAGAGAAAGCAGCCACATACACAATCCAATGTTTGACAATTGCAGTGGGTTATTGGCAAAACTGGCAATGTTGGAAGTTGTTGATTTAAGCCTTCTACAGCTCAGCATTTTAATTTAGCTTTATGTTTCATGCCTTGTGGTTAAACACTTCTGCTGGGTGGTTAAGAGCAACTTTAAGCACGACCTGTATAGCAAAATGAGTAACCTTTGCATCTCCCAAGGTCAGTAAAATCCCTTCAGGATTTACCCTGAAACCATGTACAGTGCTTTGTAGAACTGCAGTCAGTGTCAGCCATCTTGATGACTCATAGCCACTGCTTGACAAGTTTGCTCTCTGTGAAAGCCTGAGAGAATGTTTTGTCTCCAGGTGACTCTCCTTTGACACATCACACATCCTCAATCCCTTTCCTCTGCTGCCCTACAATCTCCCTGAACAGAAAATTTGGAAAACCACTGAGTCATAGGATGCCATAGCACAGGCTCTCCCATGTCCTGAGTCCTCACAGAACTGGAAGGACTAGGGCCAAAATATTGGCCATCCCTACAGCCTCTCTTCTTCTCCAGTCCTTGTTCTGCAAACCTATATTCTTAACCCTCAAGAAGAAAAGCCTAGTGACACTATTACTATATAACATAGGTACTTCTGCTGCTTCTAATGTAATTTTAGTTACTGCTATCCTCTCTCTCAAGTAAATGGTTAGTTTACAAGAAAACAAACAGGGTATTAAATGAGAATAAGAGACTAGGAACAATTTTGTCTGTACTTACATAGCTTAACAATTTCTGATGTTATCTTTAAGTCTTTAATGCATATGACACCTATTTCTGAATATAGCAAGAGATAAGTTTTAAATTATTTTCTGTTTTTCACTGATAGCCAGGGTTCCCATCAGTACTTGTTGAAGATAATGTCTTGACAGTAACTCATGTTCTTTATATGTTTGCTTAAAATAAATTTTATATTAAGTACATGAAGTTGTTTCTAGATTTTCAAGTCTTTTGCTCTCCATCTTATGTTATCCAAGCACCATGCATTTTGGGCTAATATAGGCTTGAAGTGTATTTTGAAGTTAGGAAATCTGATGTTTTCATTTCATTTGCTTTTTATCATAATTTATTGAAATGTATGAAGCTTGTTGTGATATCATATAAATTATATATTTTTTCTACATCCGTGAGAATGATATTTTTACAAATGTTGTATTTTTTTAATGGAACCGGGGATTTAGCGCATGTACTTGCACCACGGAGCTAACTCCCCAGCCCCCAAATGTTGTATTTAATCTATAGATCAGTTTAGGTAATTTCCACTTTGTATGTGTAGATTTTAGATATACATAATGATTATCATAGAGAGCTTGAACGTGTGCATAATGTATTCTGATTTTTCTAATTTTTCCCAATCCCCTCTTAACTTTAACATATCTTCTCTTTCCTATTTACCAAGCTTTATTTCCATTTTATCTTTTTTTAAAATAGGTTTTTGTCTCTTGCCTTCTTTCATTTCCCCTCCCCAGCTCTTCTTTTCTTTTAAACAATTTCTTCCTATTTTGCAATAACTATTGCATATTCTGGCCCTTATTTATTCCTCGTGTTTCCACATCAGGAAGACAATGCAGTACTTGTATGTGTGAGCGCAATTTATTTCGCTAAACATTATAACCCCAAGCTGCAGCCAATTACCTCAGAATGCCTCAGATTTATCCTTCATTGTGATCATATGGTACTCCATTATATATCTGCACAAACCTACATCTTTATCCATTACCTGGTTGATGAGCATTTGCCTTGTTTCTATGGCTTAGCTATTACAAACTGTGCTGCTATAAACGTGGACATTTTTAACACCAAAAATCTTTTCTACATTTCAACATTTTAAATCTTATGTTTATGAATTGTTTTCAATTTCACTCACTAAAATTTTCACCACTGATATCTACTTCCTTTGAAAATTTATTCTAAATTATTTTTAAACCTATTATTTTCTTGACTTATTTTTCTGAAAATATAGAAATGCTATTGATACATAAACTAATGTTGACTTTGTGGTTTAACATTAGTGCATTTCTTTATCAGTTTTAGTAAATTTTCAGTGGAGATTTTGTGGTTTTCTGTCATGTAAGGTTATGCAATAGCCGGGAGTGGTGGTGCACACCTGTAATCTCAGCACTTGGGAAGCTGAGGCAGGAGGATCAATGTGAGTTCGAGACCAGCCTGGGCTACAAAAATGAGCTCAAGGCCAACCTGAACGGCACAACAAGACCCTGTCTCAAAAAGACAATTTTTTTAAAAAAAAAGATTATGCCATAAATAAATATATATAGTATAAATATTGATTTTCCTTTTATTTTGTTCTTGGAGTACATCAAACTAATAGTTATTATTAACAGGTTCATTCATATTTCTGGTGAGACAGCTCAGCTGACAAAATGCCTGCTTTGACAAGCTCAGGGATCAGGGTTCGATTGCTGATGCTGTGCTGGACCCTCCCTCAGGCATACTGAGCTAGCAATCAAGTCCCAGAATGGTGGCACATGCCTGCAGTCCCAGCACCGGGGAGGCTGCAAAGTGGAGGATTACTATGTGTCTGAGCTGTGTAATGAGACCCTGTACCAAAAACATAAATGAAAAGAAAAAGTTCATTCGTGAAAATTAAAAGAATTTGCAAAGTTAATGTTTTAGTAATCATGCTTTTAAACTCTATAAGATTTGGTAAATGTTTGTTACTACTTCAAACATTTTATTTTATTTTATTTATTTATCTATTTATTTATTTATTTATTTATTTATTTATTTATTTATTTATTTATTTTGTCTTTTTGAGACAGGGTCTCGCTATGCAGTTCAAGCTGGCCTTGAGCTCACTTCCGGAGCCCAGGCTAGTCTGGAACTCGCACCGATCCTCCTGCCTCAGCCTCCCAAATGCTGGGATTACAGGCGTGCGCCACCACGTCCGGCTGGAAAACATTTTATTATTAAGACTTACTATATAAGTAAGTCCTATTACTCGATTCCTATATATATTTTCAATTAATAAAACCATTGTGTTGAAATATTACAGATTAAAAATATTTATAGTTCGGGTCTGGGGAGATATCTCAGCAGTCTAAGCACCTGCCTGGCAAGTACAAGGACCTAGCTTCGATCCCCAGCACCACTCTCAGTGAAAGCCCAGGAACTTTGGGATCACAGTGTAAGCCACTCATAATGATAGTGGCGGCACATTCGTATAGTGCCAGCCCTGGGGGTGGTGAAAAGGGAGGATTGCTACGAGTCTAAAATTCATAGCAAGGCCCTGCATTAATTAACCAACTAACTAACTAATGAACTAAATATTAAAAAGTATATATTTATAGTTGGAACATGAAGATGTGCCAAATAGAGTACAGGATTTTTATGAGATTATATCCCTGAATTCCAGAATCTCTCAAGTTTTGCTCTTAAAAAGTATCAGTGTCTTGGTAACCATAATAGAGTATGATGGTCATTGTTCTCCATTTAGCTTCTAAGACATTGATAAATAATGTATTTGTACTAGTATGTCACTATTAATTTCTCATCATTGTCCACCACTCATTTTTAGATGGGAGAATGTCAACACTCAGGTTCCATGATTCTATGTTTAAGTTAGCAGAGAAAGTTAAAAAAAAAAATGTGGGACGAAAGATTTTCTCTAGTCGTGTGTGTGTGTGTGTGTGTGTGTGTGTGTGTGTGTGTGTGTGTGTGAGAGAGAGAGAGAGAGAGAGAGAGAGAGAGAGAGAGAGATCAGGGATTGAACTCATGATATTGTGCTTGCCAGGCAATGCTTCTTCTACTAAGCTATCTCCCCAACTGCTAGTCTTGTAATTATTAAATTTTTAATCTTGTTTGTCTTTGCAGAACAGTTTATGCCCTTTTTCTCAGTATTGGACAAGTGAAATTCGCTTGAACTACTTGATTTAGAAAAATACAAGTGAAAAACATTATATGAGGTTCAAAATTGCCTAAGGAAAAGATTAATAAAAATTGGATCATTAAAGGTATCCTATGAGTGGTTTGACTTTCATATATAAAATTTACATAAATGTGTTATAAGCAGTATATTTAATTTTAGGATGTTAGTGAAATACTCTATAAAAATTCTGAAACAAGCAAATTCTGAACCAAAAAATATTTTTCTGGCTCTTGTAGTGAGAAAAATATAATCCAAGATTAGGCAAAAAAAAAAAAAAAAAAAAAAAGATAGATTCACTAGCTTACTGAATTTAGTAATGAAATCTACAAAAAAGCAGTATAAGTTTGTATTGGCAGTGATACATGAAAGGATTAGAATGTTATCTGTGTTTTCTCTCTCCAGAGGCTCTACTGCTGAAACATAGGGAAAACTTACTCATTGATATATTCCAGTCTTTTCACTTTGGAATTTCCAGCACCAGAGAAAGAAAGTTATTTGAACAAGATTTTAAGTTCATTCAAACCATTGTAACATAGAGAACTAGGTTCTGTAAGAAAATCGCTACAATCTTTTCTATGAGCAATAATGTATAGAAGATCCTTGTGAAAAGGAGAAGGAGAAGGCTGGGTAGAAAACCTAGTGATAGATATTGTGGCTTCAAATAGTTTAGTTAAAAATTAATAGTTACTTCAATTTATTGAAAGCAGAAAAGGGGAAACGAATACATGACTGAGTATTGCCAAATATATAAAATATTATTTAAAGTCAAATGGTACTTTAATAATTACAATATGATACCTCAAATAAAAGTCTATCAAATAAATTAATTATTAAATATTTGCATAACTGTTGAGTAGACAAAGGAATAATTACCACTTAGTTCCAAAGTTACATGCAGAAATAATAAATATTGGTGTACTTTGTCAACTAAACAATGGCAATTTATGTATTAGGCAAAACAATTTGATAAAACATTTGTAACAGCTCTGTTATAAAATAGCATGACAATAGCATCTTACAAAATATTTGAACAAATGTGAATCTATGACCTTAATTTAAACCTGATATTTTGTTGGTATATCAGAATGAATATACAAATCAATATAAATATTCAGTTAAAATTATCTTAATGAAAAAATATTTTACTGAGATATGTCGGTGTATCTAAGAAAATACAGCTACCTATGTCCTTTCATTTGATTATTAAAATATCTGTATCAAGCTGGCATGGTGATGCAAACCCATAGCCACTAAGGTCCAGGAGGCTGTTTCATGAGTATTGCAAGTTGGAGCTCAGCCTGGAAACTGAGTGACACAAAAATAAAAATCAGCACTGGGAAGATAGCTCAGTGGGTTGAGCATCTGCTTTTGCAAGCTCAGGGATCTCGCTTCCATTCCCAGTCCTGCATGCAGTGCAGGCCCCACCCCTCGGGCGCACTGAGCCAGCCACTGAGTCGGGCATGATGGCACATGCCTGTAGCCCCAGCGCCAGTGAGGCTGCTAATGGGAGGATCACTACAAGTCCGAGCTGTGTAGCGAGACCCTGTACCGAATACACAAATGAAAAAAAAAAAAATCAACTGAGTTACGTAGTTTTTTTGTGGAGAGCCTGAGCCCAAATTCCAGTAACAAAATAAAGAAAGATATTAATTAATTTAACATATCTAGCTTTGCTATATGCCAGTTATTATTCTATAAGTTGAATATTTTTATTAAATCACTGGTTTATACCTTAACCCCACACTTTCTCAGTTGTGAGATTTCTAATTATAATTCTTAGACACAGTGATAGGTAAAGTCTAGTTCATAAAATGATGATTTTTTAAAAGCACAAAATTATTTAATCTAAAACTTTTAGAGATATTCAAAAAGAAAGCAGAAAAAAGTGACATGAAAGCAGAGTAGAACTCAAGGGAACTAATTTCAGCATCACAAAAGAACTTAAAATTATAAAATGCAATAAAATATTATGAAAAATTTTTTATTATTTTTTACTTTTTTATAGAAATGTACTATTGTATTACAAAGAGTCTCATAAAAAAAGGAAAGTATCTCAAAGAAAAGGTAGCTAGACTACTGGGAAAGAAAGGATGGTGTGAGCCTCTTAACTCATTTGGAGTCAGTGTGAAGGTTGAGAAGAAAACTAGTCAAAAAACAGCGGATATTCCTGTAGGAGCCCAAAGAGCACGGAGTCCTGAAGATGCAGCCACCCCGTGCAGGACACTTAACACTACACAGGCCCTCAGCACATCAGAATTTACTTTTAAGTCATAAAAGATACAGATCTGGATGGAAGCAATGCAGCTGTAAAATGAGCTTATTTTTTACTTTTACTTAGAAAATATACAGTCATATTCACATTGAGATATGACGATACAAGTAAAGATAATATAGAAAAGATATGTAACATATGTGAAAAAAATGTGTTTAAATGGGTCGGTGAGATGGCTCAGCGGCCTACACCACCTGCTTAGGCAAGCTTAGGCAACTACAGGGACCATGGTTCGATCATAGTCACCACATGTGGTGCCAGCCCCACCCCTAGGGCAGGATGACTAAGCCATAATAAAAAAAAAAAAAAAATTAAATGATATTACCAAAGAAAATAGGCCAAGGGAGAGAGAGGTAGTATAACAATATAATAAATGAAGTTATTGAATTTATAACAAAATAGAACATTTTTTGAGCAATAGTATATTCAAGTAATAAGTGGAAGTTAGGGCAGTAACATTGTAGTCTAAACACCTGACTGGTAAACACATGGACCCGGATTTAGTCCCACACACCACATGCTGTACTAGCCAGGGACCATGCTGACCATTAAAAACGGGCATGGTTGTACATGCCAGCAATCCCAGCCCTCAGAAGGCTAAGACAGGGGGCTTGTCACAGACTTAAGGCCATCCTGAACTACATAATGAGTTGAAGTCTAGCTTGCACTACATAGACAGATCCTATCTCAATAAATAAATAAGTAAATCAATCAATAAATAAGTAAATATACAAATAAATAAAATTTCACATGAATGGAGTTCAAATTCCCTAAGAAAAATACTTTAAAAGAAATCTAACAAATTAGACAGTCATTTTACCACAGAAAAGTTAATTTCTTGATTTCAAAGTTCATTGAATAAATTAAATCAATAAATATTAATTAATAACAAACAAAAACTGGTAATCATGTCAATAGATGAGTACATTTAAAATCTAATTTTATTATTTTTAAATATAATTAATGCACACCATATTAAAATTTTACACACTTAAGAAATACTATGTGGTAGTTTAAGCGATGGCAGTATAAGTGGTTCAAGAATGTTTGAGTGTATCTATGGCCTAACATTTCATTTTTTATTTACTATTTATTTATGTATTTACTTACTTACTTACTTACTTATTTATTTATTAATTTATTTATTTATTTATTTATTTTGCAGAACCAGGGATTGCACTCAGATCCTTGCCCTTCCTGGGCAAGTGCTTATTCTACTGAGCTATCTCCCCAGCCCTGATTTTGTTTTTGTGGAAAAAATACTTAGAATACTTAGATACTATAATATCTAGCTATTATGTCACTATAATTTGCATTGGCCTGAATAAGCAACCATACTCAAAACAAAATAAAAGTTCCATTGTATTTGTAGCATACAGAAATTTTACTAGGGCTGGCCAGGTAGCTCAGTGAATTAAAGCTTCTGCTTAGGCAGATACAGGGGTTGGAGGTTTGATCCTTAGCCTGCTATGCCAGGCCTGTCCCCAGTGTGCACTGAAATGGTGATTGACACTGGGCATGGTGTCGCATGTCTATAATTCCAGTGTTTGAGAAACTGAAACCAAGTCTGATCTGTGTAGTGAGATCCTTTAGACCCTGTATTCCCTGCACTAGACACAAAGAAAGTAAATTAAATAACAAAATAAAATAGAAATTTTATTAGAAATTTTTAAAATGAACTTCGTCGCAATTAAATATGAGTCATTATCAAGACATGCCTATAAAGTCTTAAGCCAACCTCATAATGATTGTTGAAGTGAAGAGAGTTTTCATTCTAAAGTTTATATTACTTATTTGATACTCATTTCAAAAGTTTGGTTTGTGCAGTAAAAGAACCCTTAAGTAATTTATTAAAAATACATAAGGATTGTTAAATAGATTTGTTAAAATATCTGGACACAAATTGACAAGGACAATCTGTGTTATGCTTATTTAACAACACTGGTAGAAAATTAAGATGCTAAGGAATGGTACCGTGTCCAGAGCCATGAAACACATCAATGTGGCAAAAACGAATAAAATTTATTCTTAAGTATTTTATAAATTATGAATCTTAACATATTTGAGATTTTTTTATTTTATTTTTATTTTATTTATTTATTTATTTATTTATTTATTTATTTATTTATTTATTTATTTATTTATTTATTTTTTATAAATTGAAGCATCCGGGCTCGGAAGGATCGCTCAGTGGTCTAAAGCGCCTGCTTAGGAAAGCTTAGGCTTCTGCAGGTACCACGGCTTTATCCCCAGCGCCACATGCTGCGCCAGCTCTGCCCTCAGGGCAGGCTGAGCCAGCCATAAAAATAAATAAATAAACAAACAAAAGTTCTGAAACAAGAAAAAAATAAAATAAAATATAAATTGAAGCATCCACTATAAGAAAGTACAAATTTAGTTCCTTAAATAAGCCTATGAAACTAATGCAATCCAAATGTTGATTCCATAGTTAATGTGTGGTATGTGCTTGCATATGAAGAAATATATTAGTTCACTTAAAATTATGTTTCATATTTTGCTAGAATACCATGAATAATGCTGATATATTGTTTATAAAACCTTTACAAATCAGAATTAATTAAGACAATATCATACTCTCCCAAGAATAGACTAAAAAAGGCCTAATGAGTCAGAGGATTCCACAAGTGAATGCACTTACATATATACAATTCAATAAATAAAGAAAATTATAATGAATGGAGAAATATTGCATATTAATGGATAGAAGGATTCAATGTTATCAAACTGGTACTTCCAAAATCATCTATATAACCAGTGAAATTCTTGTCAAAGCCTGCTCTCAGCCTATTCATTACTGTTAGTCAGATTTTTTAAGATGCTACCACAAATGTTTATGTACAGTTTTGCACCTGCTCACACCTTCTGTAATACTACTCAAGGGTGCAAAGCATCATGGTTGGCACATGTGTATTAATTCTACCAACTGGCTTTTGCTCCTGCTGATCTCAATTTGGGAAGCTAAATCATTGACAGTTTCTATGGGTTTTATTGTTTGTTTCTTCTATTCTCTCTCGCTGAACGAGAAATTTTGCTTTGGATGAAACACTTTTATATTAGCTGTGAATTCTTCTTACACAATAACATAATTAATTTTAGTTATTTTGACTGTGATTATTAGGTTCCTTGAGCTCTTGAGTTTCATATCAGTAGGTGGACAAAAATATATTTCCATTAATTGGGGAAATGATTTTTTTCTGAGTATAAAATATAATATGGAGTCAGTATTTAAACACTAGATGATTAAGATATAGCCTGTAAAATGACATGTTTCCTAGAAAAAGAAACGACAAATTTTAAAAGCAATGAATACTCAGAATTATCATTTACTTATTGATTATTCTCTCAGCAGAGTGAGTATATTCCCAAAATCAAAGCTTCTTTTTGCTCAGATGAATGAACATTTTAATCTAAAGCTGCCTAACGCTTTCTAGTGACAGGATTATGACTTTAATAATACCAGAAGCCATGAGTTGCTTGTGATTTTTCAGTTATTTTTATTTAATGACATAATAGCATACTTTAAAGAAACTCTTTCCTATACAGTTGTTATGGTTCGTGTCTAGTTGTCCCCCCCAAAGCCTCATGCAGTCATTGGGCGGGGACTTCTATAAATTGAGACTTGACTCATGAGTCACTGGGATTATGTGATTTAATACTGATCTAGAGTTTGAGACTTGATCCATGATTCCTGGGATTATGTGTTTTAAGTACTTCTGGAATTATGGGTGTAGCCTAAGGTGGATAGGCTAAGGCAGAGAGCCTGGTGTAATTTAAAAAGAGAGACAGAGAGACAGACTGGAGCTGTTACTCTCTGCTGCCCTGGCTGTTCAGTTTCCCCTGTCGTGATTGTTGCTGTGCCACTGCGATGAACTGGATGCTCTCTGCCCTGTTCCACTCAGTCTCGGACCAGCTGAATATAGACTGAAACCTCCAGTAACTGTGAGCTAAATAAACCTTTCCTTCCTTCATTTTGGGTGTCAGGTATTTGTCCCAGAAACGATAGAAGAGTAACTAAATGAATTAGTCAGAGGGAGATATTTACTATCAGTTTGTGTTCATGCTTGTTTCCTTAAAGATGATTGCAGACTTGTACTCCTTTGTTTATAGACCTGGAGCCAGAAAGAACCATTGTTTTTCCACTGTTCTTTGCAGGTGACAGGAGAGCAATCCATAATAGAATTGTAAAATTATTTTCTACAACGTTCCACGTTTATTTTTTAATGTACTTAGTACAGAGTCTACAAAGTCTCACTACATTTTCAGACTCATAGTGATCCTCCTGTTTACAGCCTCCCAAATGCTGGGATTATAGGCTTGTGTCACCACACCCAGTCTCAGGGCACCCTGGGGGCAGGGTCAGCACTGCATGTCCAGATATCAAACTTCTGGTCAGCAGGCACTTTAATCTGCTGAGCTAATTTGCTGGCCCTTGTTCCACATATCTTAAGCCAGAAGGATTGTGTAAAACTTACTAAATATAGAAAAAGCTTTAGAGTTTAAAAAGGTAGAATAAGTCTTTTTACAACTTTGTGAAAATAAGTAGAGCAATATGCTACACCATGGCATTAGTCAGGACCAATGTATAATGAGAATCACATAGTATGGCAATGCCAATATGCGCCATCATTTAATGACCTCATAGACATCATGCCATCAGAAAGCTGCATTTTATTCAAGTGTTTGTCATATCCTTAATACAAAAACACTATAGCATTAATCATATAAAAATCTAGAGCATGCATTCTGACATAGTCTTTTTTTTTTTTTTTTTTTGAGACAGGGTCTCACTGTGCAGTTCAGGCTGGCTTTGAGCTCACTTTTGTAGCCCAGGCTGGTCTTGAACTCACAACGATCCTCCTGCCTCAGCCTCCCAAGTGCTGGGATTACAGGCGTGAGCCACCACGCCCAGCTAACTGACTTAGTCTTAAGTAGGCTATCCATTGTAACTTATGTAAATATACTATGTGATGCTCACATAATAACCAAAGGTTCTGGTGACACATTTCTCAAAACATATCCACAGTGACATGATTGTGTGTGCTAAAACATTTCCATCCACCACACACATAAAATATGTTATGGCTTATGCCTAGTGTCCCCCCAAAGATTCATGCAGTGATGGGATGGGGGCTTCAGGAGTTTGAAACTAACTAATGATCCACTGGAATTATGTGTTTTACTACTGCTGGGATTATGGATCTTAGTGTTGCTGGGATTATGGGTGTGTATCTTCCCCAGCCTGGGGTGATAGCCTGATTGGATTATAAGAGAAACAAAGAAGTATACTCACTCTCTGTGGGTTGCCTCTTTTGCCTTTGTTGGCCTGTTGCTGCTGTTCTCCTGCCAAGAACTGCTGCTTCCTGCCATGGGCTACTCTACATTGGAGCCAGCAAAGTATGGACTGAAACCCTCAGTAACTGTGAGCTGAATAAACCTCCCTTCTTTCCTTCATTTTGGGTGTCGGGTATTTGTCCCAGGAATAAGAAAAGAGTAACTAAGATAAAATACGTAATTAATGGAGAGAAAACAATGCTAACATGAACTAGCAAACATAATATTTTAATTTAAATTTCTAAATACAATTCTAAAAATATTATGTGTACAAATGTATACTCAGGGATAGTACTCACCACAGAGCTTTTAGTAAAAAAACAGTGGGAAGAATTTAAGTAGCCAAATATAAGAGGATGCTAGTTTTCAAATACTTAGACACCTAAAGTTTTTGAAAATGTAGAATATTTACAGAAATGTTGTCATGTTTTCACATAGTTCTAAAATTGTTTCATTTCAAAACGATTGATTCTTGAAAGTACAAGAGAAAACTAATTGTCAAAGGGTTAATGAAGGTAATTCTGGATTGTAGAAGTATTGAGGTAGCCTTTTCCCCTTCTTTTTGGATTTATAAATATTTTACTGCAGAATACATTATAGTAAGTATTAGTGAAGGAGTCCAGAACAGATCTTGTTTCTGAAGTTCTTACATGCCCATCTCTTGCCAGTGTCCCTATAGATTTAAGAAGCACAAGATTTCAAAACCTATGTGTAATGTCAGTATAAGTTTATGCTTAATATTTTAACAGAACTCAACATATAATGTGCACTTTAGCAAAGTTATTTACTGGAATTGGCAATGTGTTTACCCTGGAGTCTTTTTTCATTACTTTGAAGCATAAATTCTTAGATGACATTTTTTTACTTCAATATTCAGTAGCCAGGACATCTTGTGTTTGAATTTTCCTCTCTTGCTATCTCACTATTAAGATAAAGGTATTTATCTGAAAAAGAATATGAGAAATTTCCCAGTGAAAACTATCACTTGACACACTTGATAGAAATTTAAACACATACATTGACAGTTATTTGGAGGTGTTAACTATACTAAAACCATCCACCTGAGAGTTTAAGACAATACACTAATATGTGTCTGCACCTCTCCAAGTCAATCATTCCATTTTCCAAAGCAGATTTTTAAGATAAATTGTAGGGTTACACAAATACACTTGTTGCAAGCTTTGCACCCAACCTTAATGACATTGCAAGAAACAAGGACTCAATGAAGGTGTTATTCAAACCAAAGCAGCCTGATATTTACTTATCAACTTGGATAAATTGAAACAACTCATTTGTGTGTGTATTGTATATGTGTGTGTGTGTGTGTGTGTGTGTGTGTGTTTAAAACAAAGCAAGAACACTTGCAATAGGCTTCGTGATAGACAATAATTGTGAAGTTAAATAAATTAAATAAAACAAAATAAAATAGATTTGGCCTAAGGGACTGTTAATAGCAATGATATATTTTTTTCTTAGTGATTGTTTTTATTTTTATTTCTTAATTTAAATTCATGTTAACAGAATGTTCACTATGTCCCACAAAAGAGACTAGCAGTAGCATCTACTTGATGAGTAGATACAAAGATATTTAATTTCTAGCATTTTTTTAAGAAAAACTTTGAACATTGTAACACGTGTGCCTCAGAAAAAGTGCAGCTGAATAGAAGTTGCTACTTTGGGGCCTATGGCTCAGCCTTAAATGTATCACTTGAAACTCCAGCACCATTGTCCCAGTGCAACCAAAAGAAAGCTTTTAGAATTAACAGAATCTTGATCATGGGATGGTACTACACTAACAGGTAGGTCTTCCTTTGTTCAGCTTTCCACTTTCCTGGTATAATTGACTATATTGGAGAGATGACTTTTATTCAAGCTTTCCCAAGCATGCGTTTTAGACCACTGAGCCATCCCGCCGGGCCCTTTATTAAAATCCTTTGACTAAAATCACTCACACAATTTGTGTTTCCCTCTGTCTCTGTGCTTTAACAAAGATAAAGTCAAAATAGTTTTCTTCCTGTTATGGCCTGAAGAGGATGGGTTAATAACCCATGAGCAGCCAATATCTCTATTTTTTGCATTTATTAGCAATGTTCTAATAAGTTAGCTTATTTGTATATGATTGGTCAAGAGTGCATAATTCACAAAGTCTGTTATTGAATCATAGATAAATAAGTAGTCTATATTTATTTTTCCTTTCTATTAGATTATGCAGTGGGTTGTTCAAATACCTCATCCTGTGTAATTTTTAATGGTTAAACAACTCTGAATGACGCAATTAAGCACTAAATTCCAACAGTGATGGTAATAATTTTAATAATGAAATTCATAGTAGTGAATCATAAAAGCAAGTACATTATCTTAAATAATCATTATTTGTGTTCAAAGTTTCACATATTTTAAATTTATATTGATTTATTTTGATTTACAAATGTGTGTGTGTGTGTGTGTGTGTGTGTGTGTGTGTGTGTATTGGATGAAAGGTGATTTTTTTTTTTTTTTTGTATTTTAGGGAGTCAGTCAGACTCGTAGTTAGCCACTAGCTTATATCCTCCCAAGAGCTGGGATTACAGGCATATGCCACCATGCCCAGTCTCAATTGCTCTCTCCATGTGCCCAGGGTACAGGGCCAGAAAGGAAGCCCAGGGATTGAAGCCTCGGCCTCTGTGCCTGCTTGCAGGTGGTTTAATCCATTGAGCTATTTGGCCTGCCCAAAACTTGAGAAGGAGAATTTTTAAGTGTTGTTTGGGCTGGCTCAGGCTGACTTAAGGGCGGGTCTCATGCTCCATGTGGAGGTGGCGGTCAAACTTCAGTCTCCAGAGCCTGAGTGACTTTGCTGAATCGTGTGCTTTAATCAACTGAGCTACCTGACAAGCCAAAAGGTGATATTAATTTATGATTTCAAATCTTTAAATCAAGGAAATTAGCACAACTGTCAATTTAAACTCAGTTTTCTCTTTGGTGAATACATTCAAAATTCTATTATTTCTCTGAAACATATAATGCATTGTTAATAACTACATTCACTATACTATACAGAAATATAGTATCAAAAGATACCTTTGGTATAAGTTTACTATTTTATGCACTAATCATCATAGTATTTAAATACATATTTATTAAAAGATACGCAGTTTTATCTATATTATTGATTTCCAACAAAAGAAAAGGGAATAAAAATTGAAACAATCATCAATGAATTCATAGTAGTTTATCCTCTTAAACTCTGTTTTCTTTCCTCATCTGTGATCTTAAAATTATCTTACAGATAGCTAAAGCAATGCACATTGCATTGTTTACATATTTACTAAAAATTAAAATTAATCACATGCAAACAAAAATACTTTCAGTGTATTCATAGGTTTCAATGTTAATATACACTTCAATTACAGATAAGTTATGTTTCACATTTAATGAGAATAGAAAGTAAAATATTATTTATGTGTGTTGCATAGTTTTTAGATTTAAGAAATATGAATAAACGGTTCAATGAGATAGCTCAGAGGACTAAGCACCTGCTTTAGCAAGCACAGGACCAAGGTTTGATTGCTGTTCCTGCACACCATGCTGGCCCAGCCCCTGGGGCATGTTGAGCAGGTGGCCACATCCACGCATGGTGGTGCTTGCCTGTAATCCCAGTGCTGGGAAGGTTGATGTGGCACTTGATACATTGTGTCAACCTGAGGAAGCTTGGCTGGATGGGCCCACTGGTTCCAGGCTGTGGGGGCCTCATCCTGCAGAATGTTATTGGTTCCACTATAGGGCCAGATGGGCCACCCCAGAGTGACTTAGCACAAAAAGTGTATAAAAAGAGTTGAGGAAGACTTCGAACAGAGCAGCACTACCCCGCCCTGCCCTGGCTGCTTCAGGCCTGGCCCAGCCCTGCCCGGCTTCCTTGGAGAAGTCCTCCTCTTTGGAGGAGCTTGATGTTCACAGCCACGCCACTTTGGAGGAGCCCTGCACCAGCACGGAATTTGGAAGAGAGAGGCTTGATGGGTGCCACAGCTGTTGCTCCTCTTCTGCTCTTCATTGTTTTCTGCTGCCTTGGAGCCAGCGGAGTATGAACTGAAACCTCCACAAATTGTGAACTAAATAAACCTTTCCTTCCTTCACTTTGAGTGTGGGGTATTTGTCCCAGCAACGAGTAAAAAGTAACTAAGACAATTGAAAACAGGAGGATCACTACGAGTCCAAGCTGCATAGTGAGACCCTTTACCTACTACATAAAAAATAGAAAAGAAATATATTGACGATAGTCAACTGTATATGGTAACCTGAAGTCAATTTCTTATATTTGTGCCTTTGAAATCCACCTCTGTCCATCTGTTAATGATTCTTCCGTGTGCTTCCTATAAGCTTGGTCATTTGGCTAATAATCTATCCATTGCTATTCTCAATGAGCAACCTCTGTGTCCCCTAAGACGCACAGGTTGCTAAGTTGCTCTTTCCAGTATTACAGACTATTATCATGTATTATTCTGATAGCTTCATTTGTGTATAAACTAGGAGAAATTTATATTTGAGGCAATGATCCATATGTGAGAATTAATTTCCTTGACTAATAGAATGCTGATTTGGAATCTATCAGATAAATGAGTTTGTTTTGAGGTAGAACAGTAATAAATTAAAAGAAATAACAGAATTACACAAGGAACATCATGGGAAGAAAATTCTTAGAAGATTCCAGAAAACTCATCACAAACACAGAAACTGTATTTATAGATTCCCACAAATCTTGAGATGCTGCTCCCTAATAGTTACCAACATCAACTGTAGACATCACTACATTACTATAATCCTAAAGAAGGAATAAAAGTGTACTTGCTTAAAATATATGCTTCATCTAATAGTCATAATTTATTTCTATAGGATGACAGGAGAGACTCCTCATCCTAGAGAAAATGTCTCTGTGCTTCCGTATGTAGCATTTTTCACATCTTTTCCTATTTTTCTCAAAATGAAGAAAGCATTAGTTGAATATCAGGATAAAGAATATCATTTATAGGTAATTGCAAGGGCCAGGCAAATAGCTCAGCGGATTAACATATCTACAAGCAGGTGCAGGGGCCAGGGGTCCAATCCCAAGGCCTGCTGTGCCAGCCCTGCACTGAGATGATAATTGGGGCTTGGCATGATGGAATCCACCTGTAATCCCAGCTCTTGGGAGGCTGTTTTGTGGTTAATACGTTGTATCAACTTGGCTGGATGACTCAGAGGCCTGGGTTACAACTGGTTCTTCCCTAAAAGGGGACTAGGGCCCATCCTACGATATGGCTGTTTCCACCCTAGGGCACAAGCACAAAGAGACCTTACAAAGGAGTTTAGGAAGGAGTCGATGTTCCACTCACTGTAGGAACTTCAGTGTTTGCATTTGGCTTGGACTTCATTCCCTGGCCTGCAGTGCAGACTCTTCTGGCTCAGGCTTAGATCCTTCACCTTCTGTGGCAGACTCTTCAGTGCTCATCACAGACTCCTCAATCATCCATCACAGACCCATCTGCCCAGGGATAGAGACTTGCACAAGGCACAGCAGTGAGCTTCAGACATTGGGACTGAATTCTTCAGGCTGGGGTGTACAGACGTCCACCATATGTTTCCTCATCTGACTCTGTGGCTGACTGTTGTAAGTCAATCTTGTAATTCTTTGTACATTGTATGCTTTGTGTTAATATTCATTTCTTGTATTATATCTGTTCCTCTAAATAAAACCCTGACCAATACAGCTATAAACAGGTGGATCACTACAAGTCTTATCTAGCAGTGAGATCCTGAACACCCTGTAGATCTTTCCTTAAAATAACAAAATTAGTAAATAAACAAATAAATAAAATTATAAACATGTGAAGAGATAAGAATATATCTTATTTCAGAGACTGTGACTTCTATCGGTGGCCTACATTCATGTGATAAGAACGCCCAATAAAATACCCATGCGAGGACCATGTTCTTTTTGCCTATTCTCTACAACAGAGAATGGTGACACAAAGTGTCCCAGAACTGCTAGACTTTTAACAAGGTATTTCTGGCGAAAGTTTTACACAGAGGAATTCTTTCTTTCTTTCTTTCTTTCTTTATTTTTTGGAAGAGTAAAAACACGAGCAAGGAAAACAAAAAGACAGAAACAGTAACAATAACAATACATACATTACGGTTTTTCAAAACAAGAATAGCTGATTAATCACTGTACTATCACCTACTAAAACAATGGAACTAGAAGAGACTGCCATCATACTTAAGAACTCAAAAACTAAGGATTAAATAATGAAGATAGAAAAACGAGAAAAGTTATGCAAAAATGATAATGTATTTGATATGTTATCATTTTTATCACCATATCTGTTGCTCAGAATATCAGATATAGTTATGCAAGATGGGGCATATGATTCAATATTACCACATGCTTTCAAGAAACAAACTTTTGTTCTCTCGTTTTCTTTTATTGCATTTTTTAAAAACATATTTTAAAGAGAGTAGAATAATAACCAATATGACATTAGAAAAGGTACATATTTAGAAGACCAAAGTGGCAGGAATTTCAAGCATGGTTTTAGTATTACACATCGCTGTCTGGAATGTACTTGCTTAGTTCACAGATACCAGCATAGAAATGTGTGTTAGTCATAATGGGAATTCTACTGATTATCTGCTATTTTGAAACACTTGCTGGAATTTTTATGCCAATTGCCTTATCCATTATCTATCATATATATATATATTTTTTTTTCTTCTTTCTCCATTGTTTAATCCTTAAGTTTTGAGATTTTAAGTTTGATGGCAGTCTCTTCTGTTTCCATGATTTTGCGAATCATCAGAGGATAGTACATTCTCAGTATTGAGGAATTTTTAAATAAAATTTAAGTAAGGATCCATGTGGGCCTCCAGTGTAAATAAAACATATGTCCCACTCTGTGTGATTGCACTATTGGACATGAGCCAAAAAATGGCAATGTGGTGAAGAGTCACCTTTATTCTCATGTTTACTTCAGTGCTAGTCATAACAGCCAGTGGATCTATTTAAATATCCAATAAGAAATAACTGGATAAAGAAATCATGGCATGTGGATATAATGGAACAACATTTAATCATAACAAAATCAATTCTGACAACATAAACACAACTACAGATCATTATGTTAAGAGAAATCAGCCAGATAGAGAATTATAAATATTGTAGCATCTCATAGTAAGGTGAATCTAAGAGAGTTGATCCCATGCAATAGTTGAGCAGCATACAGCGGTCATTACCAGAGACTTTAGACAGCAAAGAACAGAAATTAGACCCTGTTGGTCAAAAATTACATATTTATGGCTTTATAGGAGTGGGAGAGATCACTTCAAGAGGCCTACTATAGAGGAAAGTGACTAAAATTAATAACATACTATATTTTTAATAAAGATAAATCTTTAGGCCAGCCAAATAGCTCAGGAGATTAAAATATCTGCTTAGTTAGAAGCAGTGGCTGGGGTTCAATCCTCAGCATGCCAGCCCCGTCCCCAGGGTGCACTGAGACAGTGACTGAGATTGGGCGTGGTGGCGCAGCCTCTTGAGTGGCTGAACACAGGCACATCACTATGAGACTGATCTACATAGTGAAAGTCTGTAGAGTCTGTATTAAAATACAAAAAATATTAATAACAAATGTAAAGAAACATATGTTAAGTGCTCTTACCACATAAATAATAGGCAGCTGAGCAAAGGAAAATATTTATCACCTAAATTTCATTGTTCCACAAAATGTTGATTTATCAACACTCCACGCTATAATAATAAATATATATAATTGTTATGACTTAAAAAGGAAGAAAGCATAAGTAAAATAGATAAGCCTATACTAAATGAAGTAAATATGTAAGCACCAACCCTGCTTTAGAAAACCTAAATATACATGTGCATAAATTCACTGAACGATCATCCTATGACTGGGCTGAAAAAAATAATAATGACAAAAGGCAGGTTTATAGTAAACACTAATACAGCTGGAATACTTATATTTATCCATTCCATTTATAAAAATAAAAACATTGATTATTATCTGTTTTAAGAAAACAGGAAGGGAAGATTGGCAAGATGGTTCAGCGGTCTGTAGCGCCTGATGAGGAAAGCTTAGGCAACAGCAGGGACCGCGGTTCGATCCTTGGCACCATATGCTGTGCTAGCCCCATCTCCAGCGCAGGCTGAGCTTGCCATTAAAAAAAAAAAAAAGGAAATAGGAAAGGAACCTATACATCAAGCCCAAATGGATACACATACACCTTTAATTAAACTTTCTCTTCTATTCCAGTTCTCACAGTTTGTTATAGGATGTCACATTTTCATTAAACTATTTCACACCAGGATGGAAAATTTTCTAATATTATACTTTTTATTTCTTTGATGACATATATTAAAATAAAAGTTCCCAGAAGGCAGGAAAGCATGAAGTCTAGTTGGACTATGGCATAGCATTTTTCTCTTGCAATACAAATGCTGGTGAGAATGATGCTATGTTGAACACCCTAACAGCATGTGTTGTTAGGAGGTAGTTTAGAAACTCAGAGTTGTGAGTCTCTATGAGGTGCCTGCTGGTGACTGCGTCCTTCCAAAGGAAGAAGAAAATGAATCGCACATTCACACACAATGATGGAGAGATTCAGCAATGTGCCACATTCCTACTGTGTCCTCACCAGAAAAAAAAAAAAAAAACCCTCAGAAAATAGGTGCCCACATATTTTTAAGGCACAGTCATTCTTTCCACCTCTGATGAACTAGAAAAGGGACTTCTCTTTATGAGAAAATTAAGCTGTTGTATGACTCCACGTGGTCCTCTAAAAATCAACATCTTCTAGTTGAGCTAGGACTACAACTGGAGGTGGGAGAAGGCCCCAAGCACAGATGGAGCAGGTGTTCTCCCCGCAGCAGCTGCTGCAGAAGGAACCACAGTGTGTGAAAGCACATTTCTCAGCTACCGAGAGGCTTGACTTCACCCACAGCTAACACAGGGTTTCACATCCTTTGAAAGATTCTGTGAATGGGACACTGGAGACAGGATCTTCTCCAACTCAAAAAGCTATAAACAAACAAATACAAGAAACCAGAAGCCATTCTATGGAATGATCGATTTGGAGGATGACTGCAGTCTGGTGTCAGACCTACATCGAGCCATTACTACTCTGTATGTCAGTTGTGTAGCATGTTACATCAGACAACTGTAACTTTTCTCCAAGCACTATCTTGTATTTAAAAACCTGGAATTATTGACTATTTAAGAAATAGTATGCCTTTATTTAATGTACATAATATAAATAAGGTTAAGTATATATTTAAAGAATTGGGGCATCTATAAAATAATGTTAAAGTAGATACTCATCTCAAATCTGGGATTACCCATCTGAAAAACATTTATGAATTTGTTCACTGAAACAACTCACACCAGGAAAAGGAAAATAAAATGGAGAAACAAACAAAAATAAACCACAGTGTCAAGTCTCCATGGAAACTCTATAAACCAAATTCCATAAGCACCATACTGAGGAAAACATATGCGATCATCCCATGTTTTTTCTAAAATTTAAAAGAGCTTTAATGATTCCATTTACTATATACTACATGACACCCCTATTCTCCATAAATGATCATGGTAATTATTTGATAATAGGCTTCATTTTTTTCAGGAGCCTATGGATTTCTGATAACCATATGCATAGTTGTAAGAACTTAAGGAGTTCAATAACCTCTAGTTCATTCCACCTTACACTTTGCAATGACACCCACATTATAGATTCTTTGTATAATTATACAGGCCATGCATTGTCACTCATATGTGTCAAAGGTTTGAGACAGTGGCTTGTTGTATTTGAAAAGCAATGCTCAAAATAAAGAAATGGACCCTGGGTGAAATTCTAGTCATGTATATACTTTCATGAACACATGATATGGAAATTCCCCATGAGACAATAACAGCCATTTGCACTGTATTCCTTTCATGAAAGAGGAAATCCTGCATGATCATTTCTCATTCATAAAATGCCTATTTTTCTGTGGTCACCTCTCAGGGGATGCTGGGTCCTCTGTGGCCCCATGTGAGTCTCCTGTACCATGGCACATTGGAGATAATTGCTTTTCGATGATTTTAAATTAATAACACAAAATAGTTTAACCTTAAAATGGGTTAAAGTTAGCCAAGTAGATGAAAGGCTTATGATTACCAATTTCACTTCTCAGACAGGACAAAAGGACATGAACACACCAGAAAAAAAAAAAAAAAAAAAAAAAAAAAAAAAAAAAAACTGTTACGGACACCAATGTTGAGCAACATATTCATTTTGATTCACAAGCTATAATCTCTAAAAAAGAAAATGTGGCTTGCTAAAAGGCATATCCTACATTAATCTTAGGGGATAACATAGTTATTTATAAATGTACAGAAGAATTTTCTTTTCTTGTGCCACATTGCTCTTACCCATTTAATTTTCATGGTAGTGAGCTCTAGGTATTTTACTACCTTGAATTTTTAAAACTTGGTCTTTATTTTTAACTGAAAGAATATCATTCAATGATGATACACATTATCCACTTGAGAAGTTTAGAAGTTTAACTAAATGACTCAGCAGGAGGCCAGTGTCTTCACTTTGTAAACATTTTCTTCCCGTGCAAGCCCAGGCATGAACATGGTCTGGGTGCTATATGTGGCACCCTAGGGGGTGGTAGCCTGCTGACAATATAAAGGAGGAAAAGAGGCTTGTTCTCTCCCTTTTGCTCTTCCGAATTTTACTGTCTCCTGTTGCCTGAACTGTTGCCCTTGTGCCATGCCATGCCGCCTTGGAGCCAGCCCATAATGGACTGAAACCTCCAGAAGCTGTGAGCTAAGTAAACATTTCCTCCCTTAATTTTGCATGTCACATATTTTGTCTCAGCAAGGAGAGAGAAACAACTGAGACAAATGATAGGCATGTGTCTCCTCAGTGCTAAATATTAACTACTAGAGAAATATTCTAAAGTAAGACAGTCTGTGACCCAGTTCTGCCTAACAATGAGGTAGACAAATATTGTGGAGGCCTTTCATTTAGTGTTCAAAGCCTATTGCTTGTACATTGCTGTAATACTAAAGCATGCAAAGGAGTACCTAGATTCTGCTGATGCTGCAAGGAGTGGAAGTCAGTGTTCCAGGGGCACTTGCACTGGGATGAAAGTGGAGAGATGTTATTTCTTCCAAATTAATTTAGGGCAAGCCAGATAGCTCAAGGGCCAGCCAGCTAGCTTGATAGACTAAAGCACCTGCTCAGGCAGAATTCAGGGACCAGGGGTCTGATCCCTGGCGTGCCGGTGCTGGCCCTAGCCCCGGGACGCACTGAGACAGCGAATGAGACTAGACGTGATGGTGTGTGCCTGTAATCCCAGTGCTTGGGAGGCTGAAAACGGGAGGATCATTATGAGTCCCTTGTATGTAGTGAGACCCTTTAGAAGCTGCACACCCTGTCCTAAATATATTCAAAATACATTAGTTTAGTTATGCTTCTTCCAATTTTAATTGTACCTTTTTTTCTGATGCTTTATAATTAAGAGAAACATTTTGTCTTATTTTGATCCCTCAATTATTCCTTGCTTCTGTTTTTGGTCCTTTAGAAACTTCAATTACATGATTATTGGCTACCTTGCTACTGTTCCATATCTCTCTGAGAGAGTTATTTTGTTTGTTTGTTTTTAAAATATGGTTTGGAGGGGCTGGGGAGATAGCTCTGTGGCACGAGTGCCTGCTTGGCAAGTGCAAGGTCATGAGTTCAAAACCTAGTCCCAGGCCGGGCGTGGTGGCGCACGCCTGTAATCCCAGCACTCGGGAGGCTGAGGCAGGAGGATTGGTGCGAGTTTGAGACCATCCTGGGCTACAAAAGCGAGCTCACGGCCAGCCTGAGCTGCATAGCGAGACCCTGTCTCAAAAAGACAAAAAAAAAAAAAAAAAAAAACCTAGTCCCGCCAAAAAACAATTTACCATCACATTTTTGACTCCTGAAGTCTATTATATCTAAGTTGCTTTTAGTTTCATCAAAGATGTTTATCTCATACATGCAGTAATCTTCAATAGATATATGATTTTATAGTTTTGATAATTTATAAGTTAAGTGTAATAGAGCCGGGCGTGGTGGCTCACGCCTGTAATCCCAGCACTTGGGAGGCTGAGGCAGGGGGATCGTTGTGAGTTCGAGACCAGCGTGGGCTACAAAAGTGAGCTCAAGGCCAGCCTGAACTGCACAGTGAGACCCTGTCTCAAAAATTAAAAAAAAAAATAAGTGTAATAAATTATAAAATTGTATCACAGTATATGACATAGTACATAAAATCATCTCCCCAAAACAGATAGCTCCATATATATCAGCCAATATATCTCAGCCTCAAAAGTTTCTTTAAACAATCCTTATTGCTAAAACATTCATCTTTTCTGTTTTATTCTAATAAATATAGTCAATTTGAGATGCATGCAATCTTGGTAATTGTTTCTTCCTTTCAATAGATACAAACTTAGTTTCCCACTCGTTGATGATGGGCTCTTTCATTGTTACCAGGCTGGGATTATTAGAAATGAAGTTTGCATTAACGCTGAGGTATACATCTATATGATTCAGACATTTTGCTACTGGGCCAAAATATTTGCAAAATGCACCTTAGAAGAGAAATGGCTTAGTTTGCCTCCTGATTATTTTTTCTTCTGTATCTAGGTCTGCAGTGTCTACAGGGTCTCCTTACATAGAGTGGACTCATAGTGATTCTCCTGCTTCCAGCCTTCCAAGTGCTAGGATTACAGGCATGCACCACCGTGCCCAGTCTCAATTGCTATTTCAGCGTGCCCGCAGGCGGGGTTAGCATAGCACACTGGAGATCGAACTTGGCCACTGCTCTCTGCCTAAGGAGGCACTTTAGTCCACCGAGCCGTTAAGCTGGCCCTGCCTCCTGATTTTAGAGGCTGCAGGAGATGACTGGCTGGCTCTTAGCTTGAAACACAGAAAAAAGGATGTGGAGAACGGGACGGCTGGTGGCAACCAGGGGGCACAGAACAGAGGAAGAACTGCAGAAAGGAGAAGGGGCAAAGTTACGCCTTCCGTGATCTGTTCCCAGCCAACCCCCACCTCTGACAGCACCTTCAACTATGATCTCATCAGGGCTTTAATCGATTACTGAAGTCTGCCCACCTAGGAACTAAGCACCTTCCATAACTGAAGGGCAATTTTAGTTCACATTCTTACAAATGCACATGTGCATACACACACACACACACACACACACACACACACACACACACACACACACACCTTATATTTTTTTCACTACTGTTGGGTAAATATTAGAGTCTTAATGTGTTTCATATTTAATTTTGCAAGATAGTGACAAGTATTTCTCAATGCTATTATGTTGCTGACATCCACTCCCACAAGCAGTGTCTCAGCATTCTAGCTTCCCCACAACTATAATGACAAAAGTTATTGTAGCAGGTTTTTAAATTAATTTTAATCACTCTAATTAAAATGTAGTGCTAAGCCACTGAGGATAAGATTTACAGTTGCTGTCATAAGTAATTGCACTATATCTCTGCGTCTTGCTATCATGTGTGGGTCATCTTCTGTGGAGCATCTTTGTACAACTTTTAAAATTACAGCTTGGAATTTTATTTTTGAAGTGTTATAAGTAATCCTTATATATTTTGCCTCCATGCTCACTGATGGAAGTTTTCATGGTTTGCATCACAGTTGCCCCCCAAAACTCATGCACTCAGGGGTTCATTTGCGGGAATTAGTGGGTCCGTTCATCTCTTTGGAGCTGAATGTGCTGAGGCAAGGTAAGCACTGATTGGATGAAGCTTCTCACAAAGTGTATCATGGGAAAGGTTGTGCACCGTCCTTTCCCTTTTCTCCATCCGTAGCTCCCCGGCAAGATTTCTGGTTCCGGTTGCCACATGTAGAACAGCTCCTCACTGCCTTGCCCTTCCTCTATAAATTTTCTACTTCAGACTCATTTGGCCATGGGAGTCAAACCTCTGAAACCACAGAGAAATGTAAATGATCCCTCCCTTAAAATGTGCACGTCATGTAACATTTTGTCCATTTTGTCCCAACAAGAGAATGACAACTAATGAATTACTCTTATAAATATTTTGTCCCAAATTATGACTTTGCAATTTCTTTTTTTTTTCTTTTTCAGTTAATATGAAATGGTGATAGAAAAATTACAGCATTAGAAAAGGTACAAAATTTCATTAAACAAAGTAATGGAATTCAGCCTGGCGTGGTGACACATGCCTTTAATCTCAGCACTCGGGAGGCTGAGGCGGGAGGATCAGTGAGAGTTCAAGACCAGCTGGGGCTACAAAACTGAGCTCAAGGCCAGCCTGAACTGTACAGTGAGACCTGGTCTCAAAAGACAAAAAAAAAAAAAAAAAAAAAAAAAAAAAAAAAAAAAAAAAAAAAAAAAAAAAAAAAAAAAAAAAAAAAAGTAATGGAATTCAACAATGGTTGCTTTATCACAAGATGCTATTTTACATTAGTTGATTGGGTTATCCGATATAAATGTGCAAGAATCATTTAAAGAAAAAAAAAGTTGTAATAAATTCAGAAGAAGCAGAAGCAGAAGAAAGAAAGAAAGAAAGAAAGAAGATTAACGAGATTAACTGCTCCTTTTAAAAGATTACTAGAAATCAGCACTATGGTTATCTAAATCACTCTTCTATGTACCTAAATATATCTTTTTCCCTTCTTTCCTTTATTCTTATCCTTATCTCAGTTTTCACTTACCACTGGAATAAACTGGCTTGTATGGAAACTCCAATCCTAGGCTTTCCAGGAGAATCCATACTGATTTTCATGCTCATTGTACCACTTTGCACTCCCACCAGCAGTGGAGGCGGGTTTCCCAACAGACTCTCCAGCATTAATTGTTGTTGATTTATTGATAGGAGTCATTCCTTCCGGTGTAAGATGGTATCTCAGCTTTGCTTTAATCTGCATCTCTTGAATGACAAATGATGTTAAACAATTTTTCATGTATTTATTTGCCATTTACATGTTATTCGTGGAGTGCATATTCATCTCAGATGTCCATTTTTAGATGAGTTACTTAAAGTTTGCAAGCATAAGTTTTTAAAAATTCTCTATACGATCTAGACAGGAGACCTTTGTCTTAAGGATATATATATATATATATATATATATATATATAATTTCCAATTCATTGATTATCTTTGTACACTTTCGGTGCTTTCTTTCTTCTTTCTTTCTTCTTTTCTTTTTCTTTCCTTCTTTCTTTCTTTCTTTCCTTTTTTTTTTTTTCCATAACCAGGGATTAAACTCAGGCCCTTGCATATGTCAGGCAAGTGCTTATTCTACTCAGCTAACACCCCAACCCCAAAATTCCTTTTTTTATTTTTTATTTTTTTATTTTCAGGGTATTCAGGGTTTCACCACTACATCAACTTATAGTGATCCACCTGTTTATAGCCTCTCAAGAGCTGGAATTACAGGTGCAGGCCGTAATGCCCAGTCTCAATTGCATCTCAGCACACCCCAGGGGAGAACACTGGCCCCTTTGCCTGCTTACAGGTGGTTTAATCAGCTGAGCTGTCTGGTTGGCCCTGGTGATTTCATTTTATGTATAGAAATTTTTCAAAAAGATGAGATCCCAACTGTTGATTCTTTGAAGTATTTGCCAGGCAGTTTGATTTTTATTCATGAATCCTTTACCCATGCCTCTGTTTTTAAGGTTTTTACCTATTTCATCTTCAATAAGATTTGGTATTTCGATCTTAACATTGAAATCTTTGTTCCATTTTTACTGCAGTTTGTGCATGGTGATAGGCATGAGTCTATTTTAGGCTTTTGGCATGCTGAATACTAGTGTTTCCAGTGTCATTCACTAAAGAGGCTATCTTTCTTCCAATGAGCATGTTTAGCCTTTTTATCAAAGATAAGGTGGCTGATTGTGTATAGTTGTGTCTACATCTTCGAATCTATTCCGTTGATCTTTAGCTCTGTTTTTATGCCAGTGACTTGCTGATTTTATCACAATAGCTCTGTAGTGTAATTTCAAGTCAGTGGTTGTGCGGCCTCCTGCCCTTCATCTGTTATCCAGGATTGCTTTTGCTTTTCTATCTGGAAGTAATGATATTTAACTTTCACTCCAAACATTATTGCTTTGATTTCTTTCTTTGTCTCCTTGCTCTGGCTAATGTTTCCAGAACTTTATTGAACAGGAGCAGTGACACTGGACATCCTTATTTTGTTCCTGATTCTATAGTGAAGGTTTTTAGTTTTTGTCCATTAAGTATGAAGTTGGCTGTTGGTTTGTGCTAGATGGCTTTTATCAGGTTGAGGTATAGAACCTGTGCCCTGATATTCTGTAGTTTTCTTTTTTTCATGTGTAAGTGTTGGGCTTTGACAAAAGCTTTTACTGCATCTATTGAAAAGATCATGTGATTTTTGCTCTATCTCTTTTGATGTGGTGTATTATATTTATGGATTTGCATATATTCCTGGCCTAAATTCCATTTGGCCATGATGTATAATCTTGATTATTTGCTGAATTCTGTTTGCTAGTATTTTATTAAGGATTTTTGCATTTATGTTCATTAAGGAGACTGGTCTGTAGTTCTCTGTTTTGGTTGGGTCCTTCTCTGGTTTTGGTATCAGAGTAACTCAGAATGAATTTAGGAGAACTGCTTTCTTTTTAATTTCATTGAAGTGTTTGTGAAGTATTTGCATTAGGTCCTCTGTAAATTTTTTGTAGAATTCAGCTGTAAATTTATCAGGATCTTGGCTTTTCTTTTCTGCAGAATTTCTATTACATTTTCAACTTAAGTATCTAGGAATATATCCATTTTTTCTATATTTCTCCTTCTGTGATATTGAAGATTTTAGAAATAAATATTGTTAATCATTTGAATTCCATAGGATCTGTATTGATTTTATCCTTTTCCTTCCGCATTGCAAGATACTGAATTTTTTCTTTCCATTTTTTTAGTGAGGTTCGCTAGTGATCTATCCATCTTATTAATCATTTCAAAGAACCAAGTCTTTAACTTATTAACTCTTTTTATTGATTTATCTCCCATTGCATTTACTTCTGCTCTGATCTTTATAATCTCCTACCATCTTTTGGCTTTGGGCTTGAATTGCTTTTCTTTTGCTTGGAGTTTGCGGTGCAATATAAAATTGTTTATTTGCAATTGTTTTGTTTTGCTGATGTGAGAATTTATCATTGTAAATTTTCCTCTTGAAATAGCTTTCACTGGATCCCACAGGTTCCTGTAAATTGTATCTGCATTTTTGTTATATTGTCTATATTGTTTAATTACTTCTTTAAATTCATCTGTGACCTTTTAATTGTTCAGGAAGATATTGTTTACTTTCTATGCATTTATAGAATTTTTGCATTTCTTTCGCCAATAATTTCCAGGTTCATTGTACTATGTTCAGATAATATGTATGGGAAAATTTCAATGCCGTTGCATTTACTTAAGCATGTTCTATGTGCTACCATATGATCTGATTAGGAGATCTATGTCAGCTGAGAAAAATGTGTATTCTTGTGTTGGTGGGTTGAACATTTTGTAAAGATCTATTAAGTAGGATTCTTCACAAGTTTTGCTTAGTTCTGTTAATTCTTTTCTTATTTTTTGCATGGTTGATCTATATCATTGTGTCAGTGGGGTGTCAACTTTTCCTAGTACATTCTCCTAGTAAATATTAGATATTTCATGTCTGTTAAAGTTTGTCTTACATAATTGGGTGCTCCTACATTGGATGTATATATGATTGTTTTCTCTTTTTCTTGCAGTTTTTCCCTAACAATTATGTAGTCATGTTCTTTATCTCTTTTGATCACATTTCGCCTAAAGTTGACATTACCAGCAAAAAGAATAGCTACCCTGAATTTTTCTGGATTCCTTTTGCATTTAGTATTTTTTTTAATCCTTTGATGTTCAACATATTAATTTTTTAAGTTAAATGTGTTTCCTTGGGGTGAGGGAGATAGCTCAGTATAGTAAGTGTTTGCCTGGCTAGCATAGGGTCCTGAATTCAATCCCTGGTACCACACACTTACACACAAAAAGATTGTGTTTTCTTATATTCAGCATACTGTTGGATTTTGTTTCTTGATCCACTCTGCCTCTCCAGTCTTTCGATTTTTTAATTAAGGCAATTTGCATTGATAAAGATAACTGATATGTACTGGTTTATCTTTATCCTGTTGTTTCCTACTGTAGGATCCCTATGTTTCTCTTTTGCTTAATTGTTCGTTCTGCTTGGTGGTTCTTTTCTATTGTTTCTGAAGCTGTAGCCATCTTTCTCTTTCTAAACTATGTCAATACTCTTTGTAGGGATGGCTTGGTTATCATGAATTTCTTCAGCTATTCTTTGTCTTTGCAAGGTTATTATTTCAATTAGCAATAATCGCGCCTCGGATAAACCTCATTGGCTATGATACTGCCACTGCGCAAAGCTACAAGGTTATTATTTCATGAATGAATTTGATAGGTAATTTTGTAGGGTATATCAATCTGTTTTGAAAGTTATTTTATTTTAGGACCTGAAATGCTTCACCCCAAACTCTTCTAATCTCTCCATTATATTTGATGGATAGTTGTATAGGATACATCATTCTGGATTAAAATTCATTTTTCTTTTAATACCTCAAATATCTCACTCCAAGTTTGTCTTCATTTGATTATCTGTGTTGAGAAATCTACTGTGATTCTGATGATGAGATGTTCTTCTCTCCAGTAGCTTTCATATTCTGCTTTTTCGCTTAATTTATGTGATCTTGAGTATTATGTGTGTGGACGAAGATTTGTTTGATTATAGCTAGCTGGAGTTGTATATGCCTCATTTAACCTGTATAACAGATTCTTTTCCCATGCCTGGGAAATTTTCTGCTACTACTTCTGCAGAAAATCTTTTTTATGTTCTTTGTGTTAACTCCAGCTATTTCATTTATAGCTATTAATATTATATTGATTTTCTTTGTATCATCTTGCAGCTGTTATGTTGTTACTTCTTGGATTATCTTCATTTTTAAGACACATTTCCTTTCATGCTCATTAGCTGCAATGCTATCTTCATGGTCCAAACTTCTATCTTCTCTTTGACTGAAGTGGTTTTAGTAGCTTTCAATGGAAATTATTACTATCTTGGTTACCTGTTTGAATCAGTTTTATACATTCTAGTTCTTGCCTATGTTATCCGTTCAGGATTTCCAACATTTTCCTATTCCTTCCTCTTATTTTTATCTATGTCTTCCTTAGATGTACCAAGCAATTCTTTCCTGACTGTTGTCATTTACTTGAGAGATTATTTATGATCTGATTTCATCCACAGCCTGATGGAGTTGTTTCTTTACTTCATTTGCTATCATCTCATAAATTTCAGGTGTGTGACTTCCATGTTCTTCTATGACTTTGTGTCTTGGCTTTGAATTCAGTGAGCTAAAGGTCTGAGACTGCCTCATTTTCCTTCATTTTGTCACTTTTACGAGACACTAATGTTCTACCTGACCCTGCAGGTAGGTGGGTAGGGTGCAGGTTAGCAAGACTCTCAGTAGACAAGGAAGGCAGTCTAGGCTCACCACTATCCTAGTCTCACTGCTATGTGGGTTTCACTGTGCCTTCCTCCTCATTGAGGCAAGTAGGAAAGCCACAGCTGAAGGTTTTGATAATGCTATGTGCAGGCCAAAGTTTTGTAAGGCTCTCTTGATTGTGAGTTAGTGCAGGATAGAGCCACCAAGGCTCCTGAAGGATCTTGTGGTAGTCAAGTCTCCCTAGTGGTCTTCAGTGTGAGGAGCAGTGGCCAGGCTCAGTGGAACTCTGACAGGAAGACTGCTTGGGCAGGGATAGCTTGTTTGATCTCTCTGGTGGTCTTTAGGGTGAGGAAGGTCTGCTGGAATCAGTGCAACACTGGCAGGATGGCCGGGCGTACAATTTCAGTTTTAAAATAGTAGTTTTCAAGAGAAAACTAATTTCAATAATAATATATGTGTATATATATACACACACACATACACACATATATTTATGTGTAAATGTATAGACATTTCAATTACACTTAAAATTTAGTAGATATTACTTAATTTGTTCCACATGAAAAAGTACTGTGAAATTTTTTTAATGTAGTCTAAATTTATACTTTCATTAAGTGTATAGAGCTATAATACTTTGTGAGTTAATGTTTATACATTATATGAATTAATGCTTACTTATTTGTAAAAACGGGTGACCAATTAATTCAGTGAGATTGTTTACAGCCATGTATTCTCCATTCAATCATCATGAAATTTCTAATAGCAATTGACCAGAATTTTAAGCTGAGTTTACATATATACTCAGTATAAAAATCTTCACTAGTCTAAGTTATGTGGCTTCTATATTTCATAGAAAGAAAAAATGGAGGGAGGGTTACAGGGAAGATAGATGGAAGGAAGGAAGGAGGGAGGGGAAAGAGGGAGGGAGACCAGAAGGGAAGGATGAAGAAAGGAACCAAGGGAAAACGGAAACTTGGAGCACAGCTACCACAAGAGACAAAGAAAAAATCCCCAACGTCCACAACTGCAATAATTAGGGCAGCATAATAAATAATTACAACAGCAGAGTACCCCTGACAATTACCACAGTCCTCCTCAACAACAGTGAGGTCTCAAGCTCCTCCAGCAGTGAGGAAGCTGAGCTATTGTAGAAGTCCATACGTTTGTGTGAACTTGGCTAAATCCCCTTGCAGTTGCACACTCTGGGCAGTGACAGCCTCACCCCAGAGTAACTCAGCACAAAAAAGGGAACAGAAAGGGGTTGAGGAAGAATTAGGCATTCTACTTCATCGGGTGAACTTTAGTCTTCAGAGTTAGCTTGAAATTTATCTCTTGGCTTGCAGTGCAGACTCTTCAGCCTCCAGATTGAATCCTTCAGCTTTCTGTCTCAGATTCTTCAGTCTTCTGTTGCAGACCCAAGGGTAGACCTTTAGAGACCATTAGAAATCAATAGAAACCATTAGAAACTTTTAGAGACTCTTAGAGATGGAACACTGCAGTGAGCTTAAAACCTTGAGATTGGGCTGGGAAGATAGCTCAGTAGAATAAGCACTTGCCTGGCAAGTGCAAGGACCTGAGTTCAATCCCTGGATCCTAAATAAATAAATGAATGAATAAATAAAATCTTGGGACTGAATCCTTCAGTTGGTGATATGCAGATGCTCTGGGCATGCTTCCTCATCAGACACTGTGACTTGTACATCTTGTGTTATATCTATGCATCTTACAAAAACATCTGATAATCTTCAAATGTACCACCTGTGAGAAACAAGAAAAATAAGAATATAGGGTCAGAAGACTACATAGACCCACCCAAAAAAAAAGGTGGCCCTGAATTGAATTTTGAAATAAAACAATGAATATTTATGAGTAAATTGATTAAGTTTGAATAACTTCTTTCATTTGGTTGTATAAATATATTGTAGTCAATAGCATGATGCTAGCATGAAATTCTTAAATTTTTCAAATGTAGAAAGATTCTCTAATGTGTTAGATGTAGGGAAATGTAAGTAAAACATATACAAGTACACTTTATTCTATCTTAATTACTTTTGTACAAATCTAAAATTATTCTAAAGCAATGTATTTTAAAACATTTTTCAAATGTATTTAGTACAGGGATTACAGGGTTTCACTACACAGATCAGACTCATAGTGATCCTCCTCTTTTCAGGCTCACAAGTGCTGGGATTACAGGTGGGAGCCATCCCACCCAGACAGCCGCCTGGCTCAACCTGACCCTGCACCTGCCTCAGCAGACACTTTAATCCACTGAGCTACTTGGCTGGCCCTAATCTGTACATAATATATCTGAATTCTTCTTTTTGACCCCATTTTTGGCATTTGTTAATCCTCTGAGGTTTTCAGACAAGATAAGTAATGTGATATTTAAACTTCGTGTCTGATTTACTTAACTCAAAATTATGCTCTCAAGGCACATCTATTTACCTACAACTGTCTCAAGTTTAACTTCTTCATGGTAGACAAGTATATCATCGTATATAAATACCATAGTTTTCAGCCATTCAAATTCTGATGGACATATGGACTGTTTTCAAAAATTAGCTGTTATAAAATTTTCTTTTATAAACATGTATATGAAGACACATGAATTTTAGCCAACACTGATCAGAAGACACAAAAATCACTACATATTTCAAACAAGACTAACCCAAGAGGAAGAGATGACAATCATAAATAATTAAAAACCTAACATGGAACTGGTGTTTTCCATTAATCATTGATATTCTAAAAATTCCTGTAGAATGTGATTTTTAAAATTACACATTTTTACACAGAAATTTAGAAATCTAACTGTAAACAAAATTGTAGCGGCTCAACCCTATGGCATTTTTTTCTTGCTCTAATTTTCTATTGCCTTTTTGTTTTTAAATAAATATTTACTTGAGAGTATAGGCAATAATTGATATGACATTAGAAGCAGTATGCCTTTAGAAGACCTGAACAATAGGTATTTCAACCATGGTTTTAGAATTATGCATTGCTATCCTCATTGTAGTTGCTTAGTTCACATATGTCAGACATTCAGAAAGATAGTGATGTTAAGCTCAAGTGTCTGTTACAGGGTAGTATAGTGGTTGATACATTGTGTCAACTGGCTGGATGACTCAACAGCCTGTTTCCCTGTTGTTGGGAGTCCTGCCCTGGCGTAAAACTGGTTCCTCCATGGAGCGTGGCCAGGGCCTACCTAGGATATGATTGACTGCTCCCTAGAGCGGGATTAAAGGCCTATCCTGGGGTATGATTGGTTCCACCCTAGGGCATCATGGGCCCACCTTCGAATGACTGAGCACAAAGAGACTTTTTAAAGGGCTGAGGAAGGAGCCAAGAGTTCACTTGTAGGAGAAGCTTCAGTCTTCACATTCAGCCTGGACTTCATCATCTGGCTTGCAGCAGAGACTCTTCAGCCTGGAGCTTGGATCTTTTGCCATCCGTCGTAGACTCTTCAGTGTCCATTACAGACACTTCAGTCTTCCATCACAGACCCATCAGCTGATGGATAGAGACTTACATGAAGTGCTGCAGTGAAGTTCAGACCTCAGGACTGAATTCTTCAGTCCAGAGCATACACATGCCCTCTGCATGCTTCCTCATCTGACTCTGTGGCTGACTATTGCAAACCAATCTCATAATTCCTTATAGATTGTATATTTTGTGTTAATAGCTATTCCTTATATTATATCTGTTCTGTTCCTTTAAGTAAAACCTTGACCAAAACAGCTAATGATATCACTAAGCTTCTCTTTTGGATGGTTAACAACTTAAGTTTGCAGACAAAAAATTTAGAAAAAAAGAAAGGCTACAAGGATAGCCAATATTTTGGCCCTAGCCTTTCTAAGTCAATGAGGACTCAGGACATAAGAAAACATGTAATGTAGCATCTTATAACTCAATGGTGTCCCAAACTTTCTATTCAAGGGGATTATAGAGCCACAGAGGAAATGGACTGATGATGTATAGTGTGCTTAAGGGACTCATCCAGATGGCTGACACAGACAAAAGTTCTACAAAATGCTTTACATGGTTTCAGAGTAAATCCTGTGGAGATTTGACTGACCGTGTCAGATATAAAAATTACACTTTTGTTATATACGTCTTGTTTTAACTTGGTCTTCACCATCCAGCAGAAAAGTCTAACCATGAGGTATATAAAGTAAAGCCATATTAATGTGTTGAGTTGTAAAAGGTTCAAGTCAACAGTTTCTGACATTGCCAGGTCTGCTAATAACCCACTACTACTATGAACTTTTGGACTACACATGCAACTGCTTTTCTTAGTTCAATGAGAAGAAATATTTGTATTAATAGTGTTTTAGAAAAATTATCATGTCTTCATCTTGTACTGAGCAACTACTATGAAGACAACAATATGCATTGTATTAATTATTGTACCTGTCCTACTAATGTGTTCTGAAACCATCTCATTGTTATTTCTTTCACGTTAAAATTTATAAAAATTTAAAAAATAAATAATAAAAAAACTAAGTATCAGTAGACCCAAATATATAAAACAAAAACAAACACTAATGGATATTAAAAATCAAGTAGACAATAATACAATTATGAAACATAAATATTCCACTATGACAAGTAGACAGATAAAGAAGACAAGTCAAGAAAGAAATATTAGATCTGAACCCAATGCTTGAACAAAATTTTAATAGATGATCTGGGTGTTCCATCCAATAATAACAGAATATAACATTTTCTCAGCAGAAAATGGGTTTATTCTCCAAAATAGACAACCTTCTACCTCACAAAACATGCTTAACTAAGTACAAAATAACTGAAATTATTTCATATATATTACCAGATCATAGTGCAATGGAATTTGAAATAAATGGCAAAAAGGCAAAAAAGCTACATCAAGCACATGGAAATTAAATAATACTTTCTTAAACAACAAATGTGTCATAGAGGAAGTTAAAGAAATTAGATACTGTCTAAAATCAAATGCTTATGCCAACACAATATAACAGATACAGTAGAAGTGGTCCTGTGTAGCACATTTATAATAATGATTTTCTTCATCAGAATAACTGAGTAACACTTGTATTGAACTGAGGAGGTAACTCAGTGGTCTAAGCCCTTGCCTGACAAGCACAAGGACGAGGGATCCATACCCACTACCGCATGCCGTGCCAGTCCAAAACCAGGAATGTTGGTGCAAGCCTGTAATTCTAGCGCTAGGGAGGGTGAGACTGGAGGAGGATCACTATGCGTCTGAGCTGCATCGTATGATCCTGTACTAAAAAAAAAAAAAAAAAAAAAAAAGCTGGAAAAAAAAATCTTTATGTTGAATCTCAAGTCTCTAGAAAAGGAAGAGCAAATTAAACACAAAGCTTATCGTGAAAGAAATCCTAGCCGGCCGTGGTGGCTCACGCCTGTAATCCCAGCACTCGGGAGGCTGAGGCAGGAGGATTGGTGCGAGTTCGAGACCAGCCTGGGCTACAAAAGTGAGCTCA
>PVJA010011710.1:0-53888 GCA_004027025.1 Myocastor coypus | reverse complement strand
TAGGGAGGTGGGTCATGCCCACACACTGTACTCTGTAGAACAATTGTGAGGACAATATGCAATATGTCAACTTTCAAGAAAGGAAAGAAAAAAAAAGTAATGTTGATTTAGAAGGGTTAATGTTCAATTGTTTGATCAATCTTATATACCTATATCTATCAATCTAAACTGATCTGATGTTGAAAATATGTAATATAACCATTGTTAAATTTAAATAATAATAAAAAATTTAAAAAATAAAAAATAAAATCCTCCCAAATAGATGAGATATGATTTTGAGGAAATTAAACCATATTTCCAAACAAACAAAAATGTGGATACAATTTAGCTGTGCAATGTAATGAAAGCTCTCTTCAGAGGAAAACTTACAGAGGTAAATTCTCACATCAGGAAAATACAGTCAGTGGGGCCTAGAGGTCCACTTGGACTGGGCTCAGATGGAAGAAGCATAATACAACAGTCATGCTTAAGCCAGGTCTTGGAGGTCAACTTCCAATCGAGTAGATCCAGAACCACAGAACAGGACTCAGATAAGCCAAGACTGAGGCCCCAAACTACAGGAGCATTCTCGTGGGACATGGATGGTAGCAGGTAAATGTGATGAGCCAGTCTGCCTGGCAGGCACTAGCTGCATAAAGGGAAGGTATCCAGACAGAATTCAGTGCAGCTAATTTAAACACAAAGTCCCAGACCAGCAAGATGGCTCAGTGGTATCAAGCACCTGCGTGGAAAGTTTAGGCAACCGCAGGGACTGCGGTTTGATCCCCAGCATCACAGGCTATGCCAGCCCTGACCCCAGGGCAGGCTCAGCTGGCCATAACAAAAATACAAAAAAAAAAAAAAAAATAGACGCAAGTTCCCAATTTAAGTTCTGCTTTGATATAGAGTATAATGTCTGCTCTCATGGTCTAAAGTACAGACCCATCAGTTACAAAACTTTGTCAATTTCTAAACCTCACTAGTTGTTATTAGTATTGCTAACTATACTGCTGTAACTAGGAAACCAAATGTGTCCAAACCACATGATTTCCCTTGAGTATTAATATCACAAGATGCTTGGTTGGTAATGTCAAAACATTCTACACTGAAGGACAGAGGACAATGCCAAATGGAAACCAACAAGGCACTATCAATTAATACAGAAGGCAAAATCTTGGAAGACACACAAAAAACATGATTCTCTCAGACGACACAAATTTGAAAAACAGACTCTACAGAGAGGACCCCACTGCAACGATACAGCTCCATACTATCAAACTTTCACAAAAAGATATCACAGAAATGAAAAGGAAGAATTATTTCTAAAATAGAGAACTACAAACAGATCCCTAATGTATAGTGTGGTAAAGGAGAGTCACCTAGAAGGAAATTCTCTCAGACTTTCACAGAGAGCAAATTGTTCAAGCAATGGCCATGACTCATCCAGACGGTTGACACTGATAAATGTTGTACAAAACACTGTACGTGGTTTCAGGGTAAATCCTGAGGGGATTTGACTGATCTCAGAAATCTTGGAAAAAACCAAAATGCTCATCACTTGTGCGATAGAGGGAAAAAATTTATTTTTATATAATAGAGTATTACTCATCTATAATGAAAAACAAAGTAGAAGCCTTCATATTATATGGATGTAACTAGAGGCTATAATTATAAGGTATGTAAACAAGATCAACATGTGTAAATATCATATTGTCTTCCTAGTGTAAGAACCACATGCTGAGCGAGCCCTACCCCCTGTTCAAAATGAGCTGGCCAGAGAAAAAAGTTAAATAAAATAAAAATCTTAAAAGAATAGCTTAAAAGGGGATTCCTATTTGATGTACTAAGGTCATCATATTAAAAAAAAAGTGAAACTAATTGTTGAAATCTATACTTCTGTGATTATTAAAGTGAATTTCATCATGGCCAAGATTAAGAATAAATCTAAAACTTTATCTATGGATAGTGAATAGAACAGAAAGCATATATATATATATATATATATATATATATATATATATATATATATACTCCAGGCATATATTCCAGGCATAACAAGGAGTAAAATTTACGTATTGACCTGGGAAACATTATTTTAACTGAAATAGTACAGCAACTGTAAGATAACTATTATATGATGCTATTAATATGGAATTTTAAAAGTCCATCTCAAAGAAATGTGGAGAGAAAGCTGTACCTAGAACCTAGAGAATGTGGAGAGGTGTTGGTGAAGCCATAAGAAAGTCCAGTGAAATTGAATAAATAAATAAATAAATAAAGTATCTTCTCTATAACACAAAGGTTATAGTCTATGAATATATCTTGTGTTGTATACAAATTCAGAGTGGACATCATCTCAGCACAAAAATGATAAACAAAATATATGTGAATTTTCTACATTTCACCATTTTGCAAAGCACTACACACAACTTTTAAACAAGATGTTGTTTGTAGGCATATGCAGTTTTCCCCTATGATTTAAAATAATTAAATTTGGAAAAAGAAAATAAGAGAAGGAAATGATCTTTTTCATAGTCTCCTAGTTATCCGGGGCACCGTCAGTACTCCATCATAGAAATCACTGATGGTTCATTGAAGAAATTATTCTTTCCTTAAGGGCCACTTGTAAACTTGTTTTCAAACAACATAAAATTGTTGCCCTTAGAAATAACAAATTTGTTTCATTCTACTATGACATTCAATGATGCAAAATTATGACAATTTTCCATGTACTACAATTTTCTACCCTGAGGGAGCTGAATTATTTAGAGACATGAATGACAACAGAACATTTCTTTAATTAAGACTTCTGGGAATTCAATTAATTGGAATAAAGAAATATTAAACATATCTTTGATCTCCTCGCCTGGCACCAACCGCACCATTCTTTGTGAAAACTTCAATGGACTTTGTACAAATCCTTCATAGATTACAAAAGCACCAGCGGAAACTGTCAAAGGGGGTCAGTCTATTAGTGGAGGCTGATTAAATCAAAGGCAACCAGGAAAGAACATGGGTCTGATTTCTGCCTCTAGAATAATGACAGAATAGGATGAAACTTGTGCTTATTTAGTCTGTAAACCAAAGTCGTTGAACATTCAATGGATTTTTAGTTCACTGGGATAAGTCATTTGTAAGTACTACTTTTGTTTCTCTCTCCCACTGTTGAAACGCGGATGACTTCCCACTAAAAGTTATAGTCTGGAGTATACAAACTTCAGTCTCTCTTCAAATTTTAAGTGCCTATCAGATTTCCTGAATATGATGAATGGTATATTACTCACTGAAGATCTATTATCCACAAAGTATTATCAACTTCATTTTACCTGGGGGTGGGGATTCTATTCAAGTAATTAACAGCTTCTTCTGTTATTTTGATGAACCTGTAGTTGTTAATATTCTATTTATTTCATTTTAGTGCCCATAAAAATCTATCAACAGCATAATTTTTTTCTAAGTTATAAATCCCAGTCCCATTTTGTTATTTTGTATTATCTAACCTCGGAAATAATCCGAACATAGTGATTGAATTCGGCAAATGTGATGACATTCTCAAAAACTTAACATGAGTAGTACAACATCCAGTTACAAATATCCTCATGGATTTGTGAAAATAACCATTTCGTTTAGGTGTAAAAAATTGTCCTTGGTTTTACTTGCCTGTTTGTTTTTACTTACAGGCTATCACCCCTGAATGCTAATCACTGTGAAGGCTCCTACATACTCTGAACTGCACAATGCTGTACTATTTAGGACTTATATTGGTTGACTTACTGTTATGACCTATGACAATAAGCTTCATGTTAAATATATTTTTATTGTTAGAATTAATATTAGTTGTTCATATTTTCTTTTAAAAGTGATATAGGCCTGGCAAAATAGATCAGGAGTCTAAGCTCCTGCTGATGTAAGCTCAGGAGACAGGTGTGATTCTTGTTCTGCTGAGCCAAGGATGGAGTCTTGTCACAGTGGCGCATGTCTGTGACCGCAGTGCTGGGGAAGCTAAGAACAGTGGGACTACTAGGAGTCTGAGCTGTGTAGTGAGACCCTGTTAAGAACAGAGACAGAGAGACAGAGATAGACAGAGACAGATCGAACTACAGACAGACAGACAGACAGACAGAGTGAGAGATAAATTCACTTCATTTAACATTACAGATTATGCCTGTGCCCATTTTACATATACCATCACCTTGAAGATTATCGCTTGCTGTACACTGATATTTGTATTAATCACTATTATGCAACCAGTATTTCAACTTTTTTTTTGTCTTTTTGAGACAGGGTCTCGCAATGCAGTTCAGGCTGGCCTTGAGCTCACTTTTGTAGCTCAGGCTGGTCTCGAACTCGCATTGATCCTCCTGCCTCAGCCTCCCGAGTGCTGGGATTACAGGCGTGCGCTACCACGCCCGGCTGTGCAGTATTTCAACTTTTAACATATAAAAATTATCAGGTGCCATGTAAGTATCTGGAGAGACAAATAATGAAATAAAGTTTCAACAATATTAGACAAAGTCATATGAGCTTATAAATATGACAAGAATATTAAGCAAAAAAGAAATAAAGAACATCTGTTATAGACTTCACACCTCTTTATCCCTGCCGAGAGTTATCTTGGGTTCTGTGTCACATTGGTCTCTCAAATCCTCCTACACCAATTTCTTGTTTCATGGGAAACTACATCAATTCACCTAGCCAGAAATATTTCTTGTTGCATTTATTCCCTTTATTAACACTCATTCATTCTTTGTACAGCCCCCAAAATCCCATTAAAAAAAACTCTTATATTTGTTTCCCCACAATAAATTAGTTTTCAGTAATGTTTTCCATGTGTAACAAATTTCCAATCTATGGCATTAATAATTCTGACTCTAATTTGGTCTTGGAAATTATGAAGTTTTTCCCCAAGTCCGACATTCTGCCATGAAGACATTAAAAGATATTTCAGTTTATAGCAATAATTAATATCTTAAATCAATCAGATGAATTTTAACAATTAACTGCTGAATTTAATGTGATTTGTACCCACTCAGGAGCATAAACACATAAGCTTACACTATCAGTTTTTTCCATATTTAATTTTAATTATAGAATGGCTTTGGTTCTTCCCTCCATCTTTCTAGCGATATTTTCCTTTTTTTTTTTTTTTCCATACTACGGCCGGCTCAGCCTTCCCTCTGGGTGGAGCTGGTGCAGCATGTGGTGCCAGGGATTGAACCATCGTCCCTGTGTTTGCCTAAGCTTGCCTAAGCAGGTGCTTGAGGTCACTGAGCTATCTCGCTGACCTTACATTTCCACTTCTGTCACCCATGCTGAGAAAGAAAGATCCAATGGGATTGCCTTAATTAGAAATGCTACACGGTAGTCAGAAGATTCAACAAATCTATTGTATGTGTAAAGAAGCTGATTCTAACCACGATGGGTGCCCTATTATAGACAAATCCAGCTAACCCACCACTATTATGGAATATTGGACTACATGGGGTTATTTTGCTAAAGACATGCCTCTACAATATTTGAATGGCATGGAACACCTATCTCTGACAAAACAAAACAAAAAATGGAGATATAAATGAAAGAGCATTTTGTAATAAATATATATATATATATATGCAAAATATTTAAATAGATATACAGCTACTTTCTCTTACTTCAATGAGATTTGTATTAATAGTGTTTAGACAAGATATCATGTGTGAATCTTTTACTCTGACAACTACAATGAAGACAACAATATGCAGTGTAATCATTATCAGAATGGTCCTACTAGTCTGTTTTGAATTGTCTCGTTGCTATTTATTTCTCATTACAATGAATTTTTTTAAAAATCATTACGTTGGAGCCTCTACATGCAGACAAAGCACGAGTGAAAAGCTCTGATGAGATAGAATGAGTTTCTGAATCTTCACCATAATGAAGATCATTCTAGTATATGCGCTGAAAAAGTGAGCACCTAGTGAATATAATTGAAAGTCTGTTTTAGTAATATTCTTGTGATAACTGGGGTTGAGCAAAGGGCTTTAGAATGACCTAGATCATAATCCTTATTTTATGCTGATATAGAGCGTAAGTAAAATCAAGAATTTAATGCCTCACCTGCACAGAATGCGCAGATGACAAGAACACGCCTCTCTCACATCTATATTTCTATCATATGTCATCTTTTTAAACAACTCATCATTCTATTCAGTAAGTTTTAATACAGAACAACTATGATATCCCTTATGAAATGATTAAGTTTCAATAAGATAGATTGAGGCCAGAATACCATTTGGGTGTTGACATATAATAGTGCTTTCATATCTTATTCCACACAATAGGGTTAAATGAAATGATGCTTGTTTTATCTTTTTTTGGTGATGTATATATCTTTCCTGGTGTATGTCTTTATGATGTAAGTTATGCCCTCATCCTGAACTCCATCTTGGCTCATAATACACTGTACCATGATTACTAAATGAAAAATGCAACGAACTAGCACAATTTATATATCAACATGAAATGTTTCCAATATTCCAAATACAGTTAGCACTAAATAGAGAATAAACCCTGGTGCGGTGGCACATGCCTATACTCCCCGAACTTTGAAGGCCGAAGCAGCCTGGGCTACCAAGTAAGCTAAAGGCCAGAATGAACTGCATAGTGAGATCCTCTATAAACAAAGAGATAAATAAATAAATAAATAAATAAATAAATAAATAAATGCAACTAAAAATTACACAGACTAAATGATCCCCATGAAATATACTAGGTCAATAAGCTCATGTTTGTAAAATAAAAATCATGTCTCCTACAGAGAAAAAAAAAAAAGTTAAATCAGCATGCCAAATAATTTCTTTATTCAATTTTCTCATGTTTGGGGGGCTAGTGTGATAGCTCAGAAGAACAAGCCCTTGCTTGAATAAGTACTTGAATATAAAACTAATTTCCCCTTTCCAACACAAATCACTACAAATAGACAATTATCATGGAGCATGAGAAACTTTATTTTTTGAGAATCTTTAGATATGATGTAACCAAGTGATAACTACTTAGCATTCAGTTACAGGATTTCTAAATATTTTTTATTCCTAAGGCGCAAAACTACTGACATGGAGGCAAAAAATCACACAGGAATATCACAGTTCATCCTCCTGGGAATCTCAGAAGACCCTGAACTCCAACCCCTTCTCTTTGCACTGTTCCTCTCCATGTATCTGCTCACAGTGCTCGGCAATCTGCTCATCATCCTGGCCGTCAGCTCTGACTCCCACCTCCACACCCCCATGTACTTCTTCCTCTCCAACCTGTCCTTTGTGGACATCTGTTTAACCTCCACCATTGTGCCAAAGATGTTGGTGAACATCCAGACCCACCACAAAGACATCTCCTACATGGAATGCCTCACTCAGGTATACTTTTTTACAGTTTTTGTTGGTATGGATGACTTACTACTCACTGTGATGGCCTATGACCGCTTTGTGGCCATCTGTCACCCCCTCAGCTACACAGTCATCATGAATCCTCAACGCTGTAGTCTCCTGCTTCTAATTTGTTGGCTTATAACGTTCTGGATCGCCCTTATTCATGTCCTACTGATGAGGCGACTGACCTTCCACCTAGGCACAGAAATCCCTCATTTCTTCTGTGAATTAGGTCAAGTTCTCAAGGTGGCCAGCTCTGATACCCTTATCAATAATATCATATTGCTTTTAGGAACAGCCCTGTTCTGTGTGTTTCCTGTGACTGGGATATTCTTCTCCTATTCTCAGATCCTTTCTTCCTTAATGAGAATGTCCTCCTCCACAAGCAGGCATAAAGCATTTTCCACCTGTGGGTCTCACCTCTGTGTGGTCTCCCTGTTCTACGGAACAGCAATGGGTGTGTACCTCAGTTCTTCTGGTACCCATGCTTCCCAAACAAGCACTATTGCCTCTGTGATGTACACTGTGGTGACCCCCATGCTGAACCCCTTCATCTACAGCCTGAGGAACAAGGATGTGAAGGGCGCCCTGGGAAGACTCCTCAGCACGACAGTGTCTCATTCTTTCAAGGACCACTGACCTCAAGACAAAATAGACATTGTGATCCCTGAGGCAAGCGCTGTGAGTTTCAATGAGCTGGCTTTTTTAAAATTTCATCCCCAAAGGTACCTTTCTTCATTTATTCTATCCCAGAGCTCTTACAGCTTTGTTGTTTGTGCTTTTAATTATTTCTCATTAACCACCTTTAATTGTTCCTTCCTAAGTTTTTCATAGCCCGATAGTTACCAGGTGATACATTAAGTCTCCATCATAGATATCATGGATGGTTCCATGAATTGAATCCTTGAACAAATTAGTCTTTCCTCGGGTGCCACTTTTAAACTTGAGTTCAAAGAACATGAAGTTGTATCCCTTAGAAATCACAAATTTGTCTCATTCTATTATGTCATGCAAATCTGCTGTCATTTTGTACCCTGAGGGAGCTGAACTGTTTAAAGACTGAAAAACAATAGATTGCTTATTTAATTAGGACTTCTGAGAATTAAAACAATTAGATGGAACAAATTTTTAAAGATATCCTTGATTCCTCCCCTGTCATGTTCAAGATCAATACTTGGGAGAACTCCGTTGAGCTCTGTAGAATGCCTTCATAAAGAAAAATATGTGTCAGGGATAATCACAAAAAGGTGTCAGTCTGGTAGTGGAGGAGGACTGAATAAAAGGAAACCAGGACAAAATATGGGTCTGATTTCTGCCTCTAGAATAGTGACAGAATAGGAAGCTCTGTTCTTTTATTGAGAACTTCAGTCCTTGTACATTCAAGGAATTCTAGCTCACTGGGATAAGTCATTTGTAACTGCTATTTTTGTTTCTCTCTCTCACTTTTGAAATGAACCTGGCTTCCCATTAAAAGCCATACTCTCGAGTCTCCAAACTTCATGCTCTCTAAAGATTTTAACTTTTTATCAGATTTTTTCACGTGATTATCTGTAAACTACTCTCTGAAGATCAATTAAGCACAAGGTATTGTCTATTTCATCTAACCATTGGGGGGTCTGTTCTAGTACTTCACTGCTTCTTCTGTCATAATTGGCAGATCTGTAGTTGTTGAAATTGTATTCATTGCGCTGTAGTGTCTATAAAAATCAACCAATAACACCACTGATTCTGAGTTACAAAGCTCAAACCCCTGGTTGTTTTGTATTAACTATCCTTGGAAGTGATAAAAAAAAAAATGAATTAATTTGACAACTGCAATTACATTTTCAAAAACTTAACATAAGAAATACAACATCCAAATGTAAATGTCCTCATGGATTTCAGAAAATAATCATTCCATTCTGGTGTTGAAAGCTGTCCATGGTTTTATTTGTTTAACTGTTTTTGTTTCCTTATAGACTACTATCCCTGACTGCTAATCGTTGTATGGGCTTTGAGACATTCTCAATTGAATATGCTCTATGGTTTAGGACATGCATTTATGAACCCATTGTGATGATGTATGTTAAGAAACTATATTAAGCCTATCTTTGTTAGAATTAACACTAGTTGTTCATATGTTCTTTTAAAAGAGATACAGTGCTAGTGAGATAGAACAATGGACTAAGCATCTATCTAGGAAATAGATGGTTAAATTCTTGGCACCACATGACTTTTAGCCCTGACATGAATTTGTAAAAGTGACAAGAACATTAACCACAGAAAAGCAAAGAACATCCCCTACGTGCCTCACACATCTCTGTCTATTTCAGCAGTTAACATTGGGTCTTTGTCACACTGGTATCTCAAATCATCCTACACCATGCTCTCCATTTATATGGAAACTACACCAGCTCTCGCAACGAGGCATATTTCACGTGTCATTTATTCTCTTTATTAACACTCATGCATTCTTTTACAGACCCCAAAAACCTATTTTCAAAAATCTTTTCATATTTATTGTCCCACAATAAATTGCTTTTAATAATGTCTTCTATCTGTAACTAGTTTCCAGTGTATAGGTATTAATTAAGCTGATGCTCTTTCAATCTTGAAGATGATAAAGTTTTCCACAAATTTTATATTATCCCATAAAGACATTAAGATGATTCAGTTTACAACAATCATGAATATTTTCACAAATCTATCAGATGAATTTTAACAATGAACTGCTGATTGTAATGTGTTATGTACCACTCAGGAGCATAGAAACATATATCTACACTAACAAATATGGCCATGTTTAATTTTAATAGTAGCATGACCTATGTATTCTACATTTACATTTCTGATAAACATTTTCTAAAAGAAGGAATGAAACTATAGTGATTGTCATAATTTGGGCTACATAATAGTCAAAAATATTAGCAGACCTTTGTAATGTGTAAAGAAAATGATTCCACCCATTGTGAGTACCCTATTACAAATATGTCATGCCAAAAATACCCATGAAAAATAGATTTGTTCTTATGTCAGCAAGCTCACATATCTATAATAAACATGTGTCACACAGCACAAAATAAAAATTACATCATCATGCAAAATAATTTTCATTATTCAATCTTACAATTTACTGAATATAGTTTATGATGGAGAACACAAGTGTTTATAACTAAGAACGTTTAAATAGCTTTCTCAGATGCATATATCTAAGTGAACAGGAAATAATTCTATTCAATGAAGTATTACGGAACAATTGAGTTACTCCATTAATCACTATGTGCATTGGGGAGGTACATATCCAACATAATTACTATAAAATAACAGAATGACAAACAAGACAACTATCATTTATACATGCTCCCACCACACACAAAAACCGTATTTAATTCTCAAAACCAAACTTATAGTACTAATAATTACGACATTTGTGGGGGGAAATAAAACAAGTAGTTTTAACTAGGATACCAGTAGAAATTGTTACACTGCAGAATAAAATATTTAATCATTGTTACATAAAATTTAGGAATATTGTTTCCTTTTCAATTTCCTTGAAGATTTTGGGAATCATTGGAATTATACCCTCGGTAACTATCTTGTGCAATTCAGGTGTGAATCCACCAGGAATGGGACTATCATGGTAGTGTTTTTGTTACCACATTTTTTATTTCATTGGCTATTATTTGGTTATTGAGAGTTCTTATACCTCCATGATTCAGTTTTGGTAATTTGCGCATTTCCAGGAATCTGCCCATTTCTTCCGTGTCTTCAATTCTGTGAGAGTAAAGATTCTCAAATAGCCATTAGTGATATTCTGAATCTCCATTATGTCTGTGTTAGTTTTGCCCTTTTCCTTCCTTATTACTTGAATTTGCATGGATTGTTTCCTCTTTTTCATGAGGTAAAGTAAGGGCTTATCAATTTTTTTCCAATTTTTTTATTGTTTAAATTTAACAATGGTTATATTACATATTTTCATCATCAGATCAGTTTAGATTAATACATATAGGTATATAAGATTGATCAAACAATTAAACATTAACCTTTCTAAATCCACATTACTTTTTTTTTTCTTTTCCCCCTTCTTTTCTTTGAAAGGTGACATATTGCATATTGTCCTCACTATAGAATGATTGTGAGGACAATATGGGCTTATCAATTTTACTTACTCTTTAAAAGAACCAGGTTTTGGCCGGGCATGGTGGCTCACACCTGTAATCCCAGCACTCGGGAGGCTGAGGCAGGAGGATCGGTGAGAGTTCAAGACCAGCCTGGGCTACAAAACTGAGCTCAAGGCCAGCCTGAACTGTACAGGGAGATCCTGTCTCAAAAAGACAAAAAATAAAATAAAATAAAATAACCAGGTTGTTTCATTCCTTAATTCTTTGCATTGTTTTCTTCATCTTGCTTGAAGTAATTTCTGTGGTAATCTTTATAATTTTCTCCCATCTTTGGGCTTTGGGTTTGACTTACTCTTCCTTTTCTTGATGACTGAGGTGCAGCATGAGAATACTTACTTGTTCCTGTTCTGTTTTCTTGAAGCGTAAGATCATAGTTATAAATCTCCCTCTAAGATCTGCTTTCATTCAATTCCATAAATTTCATAAGTTGTACTTTAATTTTAATTAAACTCTAGATATTATTAAGTTTCTTTTTTAATGTCCTCTGTAATCCATAGGTTCCTGAGGAGGCTGTCGTTTAACTTCCATGTACTTATGGGGTTATTATGATTTCTTTTATCATTTATTTCCAGTTTCATTGCACTGTGGTCAGATCATATGCATAGGATAATTTCAGTTTTCTTGCATATACTTAAGCATGACCTATGGATTAGTATGTGATCGACTAGAAAAAGATCCATGTGCAGATGAAAAAAAATATGTATTCAGAAGTGGTTCGTTGGAACACTTCGCATATGTCCACTAAGTCCAGGTGTTGCAAGTTCTGGTTCAGTTCTACGTCCTATTTGATAACTTCTTTCTGCTTAATCTATCTTTTGGGGATAAGGGCTAATTAAGGTCTCGTGTTAATACTGTGGTATTAGATATTAGATTTTTCGTATTCATTAAGATGTGTCTTAGGTAGCAGGATGTTCTAGTGCTGGGTGAGTACATATTTATGTGTGTTACCTCGTCCTTTTGAATTATCACCCTAACTAGGAATGGCCTACTTTATTTCATTTGAACATTCTTGCGTTAAAGTTCAAAATAGCTGAAAACGGGACTGCTACCGCTGCGTTTTTTTTTTTGTTTTTTTTTTGTTTTTTTGAGGTGCTGGGGCATGTGGGCATGTAATATTTTTTCAATCCTTTGACTTTAATTATGAGTTGTGGGTTTGTTGTATACAGCATGTTGTTGAATTTTGCTTCCTAATACAGTGTCAGTCTCTCTTAATTTTCAAAGTCTATCTCACATTGGACTCAATGGTTGAATGGAGTCTAATATAAAATAGACTCAATGAAATGTATTGAAATGTATGGACTTATGCTTACATGTTATGTCCCCATTGTTCTTTATCTATTTTTTGTTTGTTTGTTTGTTTGTTTGTTTTTGTTTGCTCTTTTTGGTGGATTCTGTCTGCTCTCATTCATGGAGTTCTGCTCATTTTGCTCACTGTCTAGAATATCTTTTAGTAGTCTGTGTAGGCTTGGCTTTCTCATCATGAAATTCTTTCATTGCTCTCTATCGTGGAACTACTTCACTTCTCTATCAAACTTGAAAGAGATTTTTGCAAGTATAGCAACCTGGGATGGAACTTGTTTTGGAGGACTTGTAATACTTTGCTCCATTCCTTTCTTGAGCTCATGGCTTGAGAAGAGAAATCTGCCATTATTCTGATGGGTTGTCCTTCACACGTGAACTGTTTCTTTACTCTGGCAGCTGGGAGTATATTGTTGTTTTGTGGGATTTCTGGGATCTTGACTATTATATATCTGGGTGTGTTTTTAATTGGATTTATGTTACTTGAATTCTATATGATTAAGTTACCTGAATGCTAGAATGTTTTCCCATATTTGGGAAATTTTCTGCTATTACTGCCGCCCATATTCTTTTTATATCTGTTGTATTGACTCCGTTCTCATTGATGCCTATTAGTCTCATGTTGTTCTTCTTTGCATCGCCTTGCAAATGGTGAAGTATTTTTGCTTCTTCCTAGATGTTTTTAAGAGAACATTTCTTAGCTTCTCTCTACTTGCAATGGTGTCTTGCAAGATCTGAAACTCTATCTTCATTTTTGTGCAAACATCATTGTCAGTTTGTGATTGAGACTTTATGTTCCTGTGTATTTCTTTGAGTCTACTTGAAGTAATCATTTTTTTCCAGTATTGTTCATTCAAGGATACCATCATTTTACTAAATCCTCTTTTTTATCACCTTCTTCTTCAGAAGGAGTTATGAATTTTTTTTTTGTCTTTTTTGAGACAGGGTCTTGTTATGCAGTTCAGGCTGGCCTTGAGCTCACTTTGGTAGCCCAGGCTGGTCTCGAACTCGCACCGATCCTCCTGCCTCAGCTTCCTGAGTGCTGGGATTACAGGCATGCGCCACCACGCCCGGCATGAATTCTTTCATTATAGTTATTCTTTATTTTCTTACTTCAGCAATGATTTTATAATCTGATTTCCTCTATTAATTTCTGCAGTTTTTTTCCTTACTTCAAAAGTTATCATTTTCAGCTGTGTCAATCCAAGTTTTTTGTGTGTGTGTGTGTCTTTTTTTTTTTTTTTTTTTTTTTGAGATAGGGTCTCACTATGCAGTTGAGGCTGGCCTTGAGCTCACTTTTGTAGCCCAGGCTGGTCTCGAACTCGCACTGATGCTCCTGCCTCAGCCTCCTGAGTGCTGGGATTACAGGCGTGAGCCACCACGCCTGGCTTCAATTCAAGTTTATACTATGTTTGTGTCTCCTGTATATTTTTTGCTGCGACGAGTACCTGAAACTGCATTTTGCTCCTTATCTTTCTCATTTAGCAGAGCACACTCCCCTCCCCATTGAAGTAGAGCTTTGGTGCACTTATACTATTAGCACCTACCAAAATTCTTACCCGAGATTGACTATATGGTTGAGGCAGTTACAGTTTTATATTTATAGAACTACAGGTAAGAACACAAATAATGAATAGTGATGATCCCAAGTTGACAAACTTTTGAAACTAGTGGGTTTGCATTTTAGACAAAAAGAGCAAACATTATGTCTGTGTATCTAAACAGATATTAAGTTAGGAATTTGTATTGATTTTAGTTCCCTTAAGTTTCATCTGATTACCTCCACTTGATGTACCTGGAGTCTCCCAGGCAGACTTGTTCACCTGGTAACCTGTTGCTTCCTCTGTAGATCAAGAGAAAAAGAGAGCAGACACATCTGCATCTACCAAAGTGTTTCAGCTTACCTTGTCCATATCAACTAAATTGAGTTCGTTGACATGTGCATGGCTGGCTCTGACTGCTGTGTCCTTCCTTTACCTGCTGCAGCACTGGCCATGGGGTCTGGCTGTGGAGAGTTCTGGTCATGGTGATCAGGCAGAAGGTCCCATAGAGACAAGGAACTGGTATCTGGCTGGATAGGGATCCAGGACACGCCAAGTAGCCTGAAGGTCCACACTCACAATCTGTTATGTAGACTTTACAGTCAAAAATTAGAGATTCTCAAGGAAAATGTACAAGACGTCTTCAAATACTCTAGAAGTGCCAGAACAAGAAAGAAATTGGTCCGTGTCATTAAATTCAAGAAGGGTAATTAAGTGATTCCATACAAAACAAGATACAATTCTCTCAAATTAAAAGGCTTGAATATTTACAAACATTTAACAGTGAAAGGAGCTTCCTCTTTGCTATGCAAATCATGTAAACAGAAAATCATGGACTGTGAGGAACTTCAACTACAGTGATAATGTTGTGAGCTATAGTTTAGGTTTAATTAAAGTTTTCAAACATTTTTGCTTCCTAACGAGCAAAACTACTGACATGGAGGAAGAAAATCACACAAGAGCATCGCAGTTCATCTTCCTGGGCCTCTCAGAGGACCCTGAACTCCAACCCCTTCTCTTTGCACTGTTCCTGTCCATGTATCTGCTCACAGTGCTCGGCAATCTGCTCATCATCCTGGCCATCAGCACTGACTCCCACCTGCACACCCCCATGTACTTCTTCCTCTCCAACCTCTCATTTGTGGACATCTGTTTCACCTCCACCACGGTGCCCAAGATGTTGGTGAACATCCAGGAACACAGCAAAGACATCTCCTACATGGGATGCCTCACTCAGGTTTATTTTTTTATCCTTTTTGCTGGCATGGATGACTTGCTACTCACTGTGATGGCCTATGACCGCTTCGTGGCCATCTGTCACCCCCTCAGCTACACAGTCATCATGAATCCTCAACGCTGTAGTCTCCTAGTTTTAACTTGCTGGGTTATTATGTTCTGTGACTCCCTTATTCATGTCCTATTGATGAAGCCACTAAAATTCCACTTAGGCACAGAAATCCCTCATTTCTTCTGTGAATTAGCTCAGGTTCTCAAGGTGGCCGGCTCTGACACCCTTATCAATAATGTCATCCTAATTATAGCAACAACCATATTCACTGTGTTTCCTGTGACTGGGATCCTCTTCTCTTATTCTCAGATCATTTCCTCTTTAAAGAGAATGTCCTCCTCCACAAGTAGGTATAAAACATTTTCCACCTGTGGGTCTCACCTGTGTGTGGTCTTCTTGTTCTACGGAACAGCAATGGGGGTGAACCTCAATTCTTATAGTACCCGTCCTTCCCAAACAATGGCTATCGCCACCGTGATGTACACAGTGGTGACCCCCATGCTGAACCCCTTCATCTACAGCCTGAGGAACAGAGATGTGAGGGATGCCCTCGGAAGACTCCTCAGCACAGCAGTATCTCGTCTTTCATAGAGCACTCATCTCGGTAAGAAGTAGACATTGTATTCCTTTGTACAAGCACTGTGAATTTCAATATGCTGATTCTTTTTGTTCCCAAAAGTTTCCTTTATTCACTTATTCTATCCCGTAGCTCTTACGGTTTTGTTGTATATGCTTTTAATTATTTATCCTTAACCAGTTTTCAACTTTTCCTTCCTAAGTTTTCCACTATACTGATGGCTCTTCATGTTAAAAATGAGCCCTTGCTTCTATGTTGTATGTATGAGTGGTACTTCCTGACTCTGTTGTCCTATGACTGCCTTGGAAAAATCTCTGTACAACAGGCTTCTCTTGTAAAGTGAGAATTAACCCTCATTTTTGTGGTATAAGATTTGTTATGATATTTCAATAATTTGAATATGCTCCTTCACAACTTCAGTGCTTCACAGATGGCATTTCAGGATGTGAAAATTTCCAATTTCTTCCACTACCTATCTTACTCCTTAACGTTGCCTGTTCTTATACTTTTGTCAAATGAATCATCACATATTTTATTGCTGCATCTTTTGGATTGCTTCTTATCTCAAATATCTTCACTCTTACTACAAAATGATTTTCTTCTTTTACAAAAACTGAGCTTTAATAGGAATTCCAGAACCTCCCACACATGTGGGTCTCACTATTCAATTCTTTGTATATTTTGATAAGAGCCTTTAAATATACATTCATTTATCTTTAAAATATTATTGTGTCAAATACAGTGCAGTTGCTTCAGTGATGTAGATTTTGAGTTCCTTAAACCACTTCAGAAAAACAGTTAAAAATGCCATAAAAATTCCACAAAAGATATGATGATTTTTATAATGGAATATGACTCAGCTGTAAAGAATGATAAACTAGAACACTTCATATATAAGTGGATATATCTTGAACACATGCTCATAGGTGGAATAAAGCAGACTTGCATTTATGAACATCATATAGTCCCCCTAGTTTATGAACTCAAAAGAAATAAAAATGGAAAGGCATAACATAGCTAAGTGGAAATCATGTACTTAAGCACTGAACAGCAAAGACACAGAAATCAGAACAGTTATGAAACAAAGCAGAGGAAAATCCATGCATTTATATACACAGGATGAATTAGACAATGGTTCTACCAATCTCCAAGAGGTATTTGACAGTGTGTAATCCTGCTTAAACGATGCTTAGAATCCATGTAGTTCTGATCTTTTAAAGTGTGCTCCTTCTAATGTCATGTCAGTTATTGCTATACCTTCAGTTGAATGTTTGTTTTACAAAAAAATACAGAAAAGCATAATAAAAGAGTATAAGATAGAAAGAAAAATGCCGTAGAATTGAACTGCTAAAATTTTGTGTATTGTTAGATTTCTAAACTGCGGTGTAAAAATGTTCAACTGTTTTTATCACATTCTATAGGGATGTATTAGAATATCAATGCTTGATGGAAAATTCTAATTGAATGTTAAGTCCGAGGGATTTGATACCCAGAAAGTCAGTGATGTTAAGCTCAAGTACCTATGTTATAGAATAATAGTATCACTAAGCTTCTCTTGTGGAGGGTTAGCAACTTGTTTGAAGATGAAAAATTAGAGAAAAGTAAGGGCTACAATGATAGCCCATATTTTGGCCCTAGCCCTTCAAGGTTGATGGGGACTCAGGACATAAGAGAACCTGTACTGTAACATCCTGTATATCAGTGGTGTCCCTCATTTTCTGTTCATGAGATTATGGAGTTAGAGAGGAAAGGGATTAATGATGTATAGTGTACTTAAGGAGAGTCACCTAAAGAGAAAACGTTCAGTGAAGCTTTCACAGAGAGCAAATTGGTCAAACTATGGCTGTCACTCATCCAGACGGCTGACACTGACAAAAGTTCTACACAGTTCTGTACGTGCTTTCAAGGTAAATCCCTCAGGGATGTAACTGACCTTGTCACATAAAAAGTTGCGTGTTTTGTCATGTAAGACTTTCTTTAACCTGGCCTTAACGAGCCAGCAGAGAAGTTTAACTGTGAGGCATAAAAAAGTAAAACCAGAGAAGTACGCTGACTTCTAGAAGGCTCAAGTCAACAGCTTCTGATATTGCCAGTTCAGCTGATAACCCACTACTATTATGAAATGTTGCACTATGCATGAAACTACTTTCTCTTAGCTCAGCGAAAATAAATATTTGTACCAATATAATATAATTTAGAAAATTTATCATGTCTGAATCTTGTACTCTTACCAACTACTATGACACAACAATATTCGTTGTGTTAATTATTGTGGCTGTCCACTAATGTGTTTTGAATGTCATCCCTCAGTACGAACTCAGCACAGTCACAACATTATTCAGTAAATGCTGAGAGAGACGACTGATTGAGAAGGGTCTACCAGAAGTACCAATTCCAAAGATACAGTTTTGCCCCTGTCATATACAACTACTTTCTCTTAGATGAATGAGAAGAAATATTTGTGCTAATAGTGTTTAGACAAGATAAAATGTCAACATCTTGCACTCTGAATAATTACTATGAAAACAATATGCAATGTATTATTTACTGTAATTGTCCTACCAACCTGTTTTGAAATGGTCTTGTTGCTAATTCTTTCCCATTGAAAATAATAAAAAAGAAGAAAACGTAAGTACCATTTCCTTGTCTTCAGGAATAACATGAAGTTTGTGCCGCTGCAATAGAGAAATTTGTCATTATTCTGAAGAGTTTTCCTTTCAATGTGATCTGTTTCTTTTCTCTAGTGGCTTTAGTATATTGTTCCTGTGCTTAATTTCTGAAATCTTGATTATTATATGTCTGGGTCTGGTTTTATTTGGATTGATGTTATTTGGAGTTCTGCATGCTTCAGTTAACTGAATGTCAGGTTATTTCCCCATATTTGGGAAGTTTTCTGCTACTACTTCTGTACATATTCTTTTTATTTCATTCATATTGACTCCTTTTTTCTCATTAGTGCCTAATAGATTCACATTGTTCATTTTTGCATCGTCTTGCAGATATTGAGTTATTTTTCCTACGTCCTAGTTGTTTTAAGAGAACTTCTCTTACCTTTTTACTACCTGCAATGGTTTCTTCAATTCTGAAAGTCTAATTTCACTTTCATTAAAATGGTTTTACCAGCATATGAATGAGGTTTTAATTTCCTGTACAGCACTTTGAAACTGCTTTATACAGATTCATTATGTTATGTATTCATGAATTCCATCATTTTTCTCTACTCCTTGATTTTCAAATTCTTCTTTAGGAAGATTTAGAACTTTTTTCATTATAGTTATCATTTTTTAACTTAAAAATTATTTCTGATCTGATGTTCTCTACACCTTTCTGCAGTTTTTTCTTTCCTTCAGATGCTTTCATCTCAGGGATTTCAGGTGTGTGATTTACAACTTCTCAGCTATGATCTCCTACATTTCTTCTAGGAGGGCTTGGGCCAAAGAGAACATTTTGTTCCTTTTCTTTGTCATTTTTTATAGGTTTGTCTTCTCATTTTTGGTGTAGATCTTTGGTAGAATACTTTTTTAAAAAACGTTTTTTAAGCCCGACGTGGTGGCTCACGCCTGTAATCCCAGCTCTCGGGAGACTGAGGCAGGAGGATTGGTGCGAGTTTGAGACCAGCCTGGGCTACAAAAGTGGGCTCGAGGCCAGCCTCAACTGCATAGCGAGACCCTGTCTCAAAAAGACACGTATTAATCTAAGCTGATCTGATGATGAAAATATGTAATATAACCATTGTTAAATTTAAACAACAAAAATATTAAATTAAAAAAATAAAGTTTACAATATCAAAAAAGACAAAAATTAAATTAAATTAAAAAATAAAATGTTTTTAATTTTATTAATTTTAATAAGAAGGAAATAACAATGACATAGTTTGAAAACACGTTAGTAGGACAGCCACAATAATTAATACAGTGCATATTGTTGTCTTCACAGTGTTTGCTCAGAGAACAAGATGCAGACATGACAACTTTTATAGACATTATTAGTGTAAATATTTCTTCTCATTGAACTAAGAAAAAGTAGTTGTATGTGTAGTACAATATTCCATAATAGTAGTGGGTTATCAGCAGAACTGACACTGTCATAAGCTATTGATTTGAGCCTTTTATAGCTCAGCATATTAATATGGATTTACTTTGTGTACCTTGTTGTTAAACTTTTCTGCTGGATGGTTAAGAACAAGCTAAAACAAGACCTATATAACAAAAAATTTTATCTTTATATCTGACAAGGTCATTCAGATCCCCTCCGGATTTACTCTGAACTCATTTACAGCATTTTGTAGAGCTTTTGCCAGTGTAGGCCATCAGGATGAGTCATGGCCATTGCTTGACGAATCTGCGCTCTGTGAAAGCCAGAGAGAATGTTTTCTCTCTAGATCACTCTCCTTAGAAACACTATACATCACCAGTCTCTTTCCACTGTGCTCCCATTCATACCAATGTCTATAGCCACACAGTTCAAAATGATGAGAGACCAGAAGTAGCATATACAGCCACCAACATATGAACAGATAAATAAAATGTGGTATCTATACATAATGGATTATTGCAACCCAGGTGTAAAGAAGAATGGACTTCAGAGCTTGGTCAGAAAACAGATAAACCTTGAAAATAATGTTACAAGACCCACCTCCCTATCGATGTTGCTTAGAAAAAAAAAAAAAGGAAAAGAATATACTTCTCTTTGGACTAAGAGGAAGCAGATACATACACAGTCAAATGTTCTGCAATTGCAGTGGGCCAGCAGTGAAGCTTGTGATGTTGGAGGCTATTGAATCTAAGCCTCCTAAAGCTCATCTCACCAATCTAGGTCTGCGTTTCATGCATTGTAATTAAGCATTTTTGTTCTAAGCAACATCAATAGGGAGGTGGGTCATGCCCACACACTGTACTCTGTAGAACAGTTGTGAGGACAATATACAATATGTCAACTTTCAAAGAAATAAAGGGGAAAAGAAAAAAAAAAGTAATGTTGATTTAGAAGGGTTAATGTTTAATTGTTTGATCAATCTTATATACCTATATGTATTAACCTAAACTGATCTGATGATGAAAATATGTAATATAACCATTGTTAAATTTAAACAATAAAAAATTGAAACTTGAAAAAAAAATAATGTTACAAGAAATAAAAGAAACACACTATCTTAAATTATGTTCAGCATTCTCATTTGGGTAATTCAAAACACAGAGGATGAGAAAAGACTGATACAAGCAAGCATGTAAATAGCTGTTTCACAAACTGAAAGGGGACAGAGAGTTTCAGGATGAGGGCTGTGCCCTGAATCTGGTCCTCTGGGACTCTCTTCTCTGAGCAGTCTTTCTCCTTTGCAGCTTGGAGGCTGCGCAGGGTGGACTGCTGTTGGTTCTTGTGCTCTCTTCTGGCTGTGCTCTCTGTTGCCCCCTTTTGAAGCACCTGGAATTTTCTTGTTTTTGTATTTTTTATTCATTCTAATGGAAAAATAATAAAATAGCAGTGAAAGAGTTTCAAAACAAATTAGTAGAATGCTTACAATAATTAATACCATTCATATTATTGTTTTCATAGTATTTCAGAGGACAAGATGTAGGCCGGATATCATGTCTAAACAATATTAGTACAAACTTTTATTCTCAATGAACTAAGACAAATTACTTATATATCTATCTGCTTTTGTGAATACATATCTAGATAGATGATAGAGAGAAAGAGAGAGAGAGAGATCTCTTTTGCCTTTTAAAGTTTCTAATGCTAGGAGAAAATATCATGCCATGACTTATAAGTAGATTATAAGTCAGAGGTATAGTATGAATTATAAAACAAAAACTGTAATAAAACAATATTCAGAAAATTAATTAAAATTAAGTTAGTTATATCAAAACAACATTCTAAAATTCAAATCATGAGTCCAACTTAAAGATTGTGTACCATATGTCTGAATCTGTAATCAATTCAGAGTAACTGCATAGAATTACAATATACTATACATATTACATAGTATACAAAGATATCAACTAAGAAAATGTTTCCATGGTAGTGAAGAATTCTTAAGAATAAAACATAACATAAACATTGGAATGGCAAATATATGACCAGAAATTCTAAGTTTGTGGATAGGATACCACACAAAGTTCTAGTATGTCATGGACATGGACAGTGTCCGTAACACTGACTGGTGAGCAGGTGTCACTTGTGGGACTGAGCTACTACTATTTCCTTGATAACCATCCTGTACAACCAGACAGAATCATGACCCATAGGGTGCTGGAGAAGTTCATTTGTAGAATATGCTGATGGACATATTCTGCTGCTCCATACAAAAGCATAGTTGAAAGACTGACTGTGTATATTTCTTTCTCTTCTGTGTTGACTTGTTTGCCCTATTTGGTAGGTTCTTTCCATTCTCCTTCATGTAGTTCTGGTCATTTTGATCGCTCTCTAGAATATCTTTTAGTAAACTGTGCATGGTAGGCTTTGCCATCCTGAAATTCTTTAGTTGTTCTTGATCATGGAAGTATTTCACTTTTTCACTGAACTTGCAGGAGAGTTTTGCAGGACATAGCAAACATCCTAATTCTTTGGTTAGGATACATCCTAGATTCTGGATTTTTCTTGATCCTCTTGTGCAGAGTAGTATTGTTTGCCAGATTTCTTTCTCAGTTCACTCATTGAATCTGTACAGATATTATTTTGTGTTTTGTATTGAAACTCGATGTTTTTATGAATTTGCTTGATATTTTGATAGCCTAGATAAATTCAGAGTTTTGTGATGCATGAAAATATAAATTGAATTATCCCATCGAAAGGCAAAGTGTAACCCTAACCTGTTTGGATGTGTGTGACCTCTCCACAGGTCTCTGCTTAGTGAGTTCAGTGCTGTACGCTGTTTAGAAAGTTTGCTCCAATAAAGGAACATGAAGATTTTTAAAAAATAAAATCATGAAGCTTTTTGTGAAGGTGAATTTCACAAAATTCACTTTTCTTTGTGACCGATCAGTATAGGATCCATGAATTTCAGATTTCTGGTAAGCAATATGGTGGAATATGAGTACATAAGAACATTGTAATCATCAAAGCTTGAAGAACATAGGAATTAACAATGAAAGTCTGCAAGGAAGGTGTGCTTTGTCACAATGGAGAAGCATTGCTGAACTTTGAGTTAGAGATATTAGTTTGCATTACGTTGTACAAAGAGAGAAACAAAATTTCACTCATTGCATACATTCACCAAGAAGCATGATCAGATGTTAAGAACTCATGCAACACTCCACAGCATATTAAGATACATCGGTGTTTACTGATTATAAAATAATAGCTTGCATTTAGTGTTTCAATAATATGGTCCTACGAATGCTCTTACACAGCATTCATAATTTTACTAAAAACAATCTCGAATGGCAAGAATAAAATAAAGCCTTACTGACAGTTTCTTAATTTACTATCATGAAAAATATTGCTGAGAAAGTAGGGAGGTCTCGGATGAGCGATATTCTTGGCTTCAAATACTGCACATCTAATCCTCTCTGAGGTAGTTGTGTACGGAGACCATGGAAGACGACATGAAACAGAAGTGAAAGGCTACAAATGGGTGCTTGGCCACCGTGGAGAAGTATTGCTGAGCAAAGTGTAAATCACTTATGACAATACTTGAGCGCTAAACTTGAAAATGTAAATTGTGGACAGCACTCCTTCCTTCACTTGATTTTGTTCTAAGAAACCATTTTGCTTTTCAAAAGGTGTCCGAGTAATGTGGAAGCACATAATCTAACAAGTGTCTCAGAATTCCATCTCCTGGGTCTCTCACGTGATCCAGAGGTGCAGCCCGTTCTCATCCTTTTATTCCTATCCATCTACCTAATCTCAGTGCTGGGGAATCTCCTCATCCTCCTGGCCATCACCTGTTACTGCACCACAGAAATGAAAATAAAAAGTATTTCTGAAGTAGAAAACTACAACCAGGGACCCATGATGTATCGTGTGCCGAAGGAGAGTCACCTAGAGGGAAAAACATTTTCTCAGGCTTTCACAGAGAGCACATTGTTCAAGCAATGTCCGTGACGCATCTAGATGACTGACACTGACAAAAGTTCTACAAGACGCTGTACATGGTTTCAGGGTAAATCCTAAGGCAGTGGTTCTCAACCCGTGGATCGCGACCCCAGCAGGGTCACGAGTCAAATGACCAAAACACAAGGATCACCTAAAGCCATTGGAAAATATGTATTTCCGATGGCTTTAGCCGCTGAGAAGTCGTGCTACCACCTGCAGCAGTGCTATTCAGCTGGAACGCATGCTGTCTGCGGTCACAGCAGCATGACTAACTGTATTGCGGGGTCATGGCATTAGAAAGGTTGAGAACCACCTTGTAAATCTTAAAAACATCAAAAAATCCCATCATCTGTGGAATGGATGAAAAATATATTTTATACAATAGAGTAGTACTCAGTTATAACGAAAAACAAACTAGATGCCTTTATAGTAAGTGGATGCAAGTTGAGGCTATAATTATGTTACATGAGCAGGGCCAGCATGTGTGACTGTCATATTGCTGTGCCAGCCCGACCCTCAGTTCAGAATGAGCTGGCCTGAAAAACATGTAAAATGAAATAAAACTCTTCTTAAAAAGGTTTCAAGTGGGATTCATGTATGATGCATTAAGGTCACAACTGAATATAGTTGCAATAAATGTGAAATTAATTGTTGCAATCTATACTTCCATGGTTATTGAAGTGAATGTCACCTTGGCCAAGATTAACAATAAATCTAAAACTTTATCTATGGATACTGACTAGGAATAAAATTTACTTATTAACCTGGAAAAAAACTTTATTTTAATTGAAACAACACAGAAACTGTAAGGTAATACTTACATGTTACTATTAATATAGAATTTTTAAAATCCATCTCAAAAAATATGGAGAAATGATTGTACCTACAATCTAGAGAATGTGGAGGTGTTGGTCAAAACATAGGAAATTCCAGTGAAATGGAATCAATTCAAGTATCTACTGTATGACACTAAAATTATACTTTATAAATACATATTGTGTTGTAGACAAATTCTGAGTTGACATCTTCTCAACACAAAAAAAAGATACACATGTGAATTTTCTACATCTCATCACTTCACAATGCATTGCACACTAATTATAAACAAGATGTATATACGCATATACAGATTTATATACGATTTAAAATAATTAAATTTGGAAAAAGAAAAAGCAGGTGGAAATCACCTTGCATAGCCTTCTAGTTACCAAGTGCACCATTAAGTCTCCATCATAGAAATCACTGATGATTCCTTCAAGAAGTTATTCTTTCCTTTGGGGCCATTTGTAAATTTGCTTTCAAACAACATAAAATTTTTTTCCCTTAGAAATAAAAAATTTGCTTCATTCTATGATGACATTCTAGGACACAAAATTACTGACAATTTTCCAACTGTACCATTTCATACCCTGAGGGAGCTGGATTGTTTAGAGCCATGAAAGACAACAGACCATTTCTTTAATTAGGACTTCTGAGAATTCAAATATTTAGATTTTAAAAAATTTAAATATCCTTGAATCCCTCTCCTGTCATCTTCAAGACCATTCTTTGTAAAAACTCTGTAGCAATACTTCATAGAGAAAAGAAAGCATGAGAGGGTCAGTCTATTAGCTGAGGTTGATTGAATAAAAGGAAACCAGGACAGAACATGGGTTTGGTTTATGCCTCCAGAATAACAACAGAACAGGAAAAAACTTCTGTCCATTTAGTCTGTGAACCAAAGTCCTTGTATATTCAATGGATGATTGGTTCCCTGAGATAAGTCATTTGTAACGTCTATTTTGTTTCTCCCACTGTTGAAATATGGATCGCTTCCCATTAAAAGTTATGGCCTGGAGTCTCTAAATGTTATTCTCTCTTCAAATTTTAGGCACCCATCAGATTTCCTGCATATGATTTGTATACTACTCACAGAAGATCTAATATCCACAAGGTATTACCTATTTGATTTTATCTGCGAGGGGGGAGGGATTCTATCCTGGTAAGTAACTGCTTTTTCTCTCATTTTGATGAACCTGTAGTTGCTAATATTCTATTTCTTTCATTTTAGTACCTATAAAATTCTATCCACAACACAACTGTTTCTGAATTACAAATCTCAGTCCCATTTTGTTATTTTGTATTATTTATCCTTGGAAATGATTGGAAAAATGGTGAATGAAATTGGCAAATTCAGGACATTCTCAGAGACTTAACTTACGTAGTGCAGCATCCAAATATAATGTCCTCGTGTATACGTGAAAATAGCCATTCCCTTTAGGTGTAGAAAGCTATCCTTGTCTTTATTTGCTTGTTTGTCTGTGTTTCCTTATAGGCTATCATCCCCAAAAGCTAATCACTGTGAGGGCTTCTACACACTCTGAACTGCACAGTGCTATACTATTTAGGACTCATATTGATTGACTTATTGTGATGAGCTATGTTAGCCAACTTCACCTTAGATATATTTTAATTGTTAGAATTAATATTAGTTGTGCATAATTACTTTTAAAAAGTGATATAGTGCCAGCAAAATATATCAGTTGACTGAGCTCCTGCTAAGGCAAGCACAGGACTCAAGTGTGATTCCAGTACTGCTGAGCCAAGGATGGAGTCTAAATGGAGTGGGGCATGACTGTAAAGGCAGGGCTGGGGAATCTGAGAACAGTAGGACCACTGGGATTCTGAACGGTGAGGTGAGGCCCTGTTAAAAAGAGAGAGAGACACGGAGCAACAGAGAGACAGACAGACAGACAGACAGAAAGACGGAAAGACGGAAAGACAGACAGACAGAAAGACAGATAGATGGAAGATAAATTCATTTAATTTAGCATTACACATTATGCTTGTGCCTATTTTATATATACCATCACCTTGAAGATTATTTCTTGCTATATGCTGATATTTATTTTAATCATTACTATGCACCCAGTATTTTAATTCTTAACATATAAAAATTAACAGGTGCCATGTAAGTATCTGGAATGACAATGAAATAAAGTTTCAACAACATTAGACAAACAAATACGAATTTGCAAATGTGACAAGAACATTAAGCAAAAAGAAGTTAAGAACATCTGTTATACCACTTCACATCTCTTTATCCCTGCTGAAAGTTATCTTTGGTTCTCTGTCACATTGGTTTCTCGAATCCTCCTTCACCAATTTCTTCTTTCATAGTGAAACTACATCAATTCATATAGTCAGGAATATTTCTTGTCTCACTTATTCCCTTTATGAACACGCACTCATTCTTTTTACAGCCCCCAAAAGTCCTATTTTTAAAAACTGTCATATTTCTTTCCCCACAAAACAAAATTGTTTTTCAATAGTATTTTCTACCTGTAACTAGTTTTCAATCTATAAGCATTAATAATGCTAACTCTAATTGGATCCTGGAGATTATGAAGTTTTTTTTTCCTAAATCTACCATTACCCCATGAGCACATTAATGATGTTTGAGTTTTCCGAAACAATTAATATTACAAATTGATGAGATGATTTTTAACAATTAAGTGCTGAATTTACTGTAATACATACCCACAGGGAGCATAGACACATCAGTCTACACTATCAAAAATGGCCATATTTAATTTTCATGATGGTATGCCTTTCAGTCTTCCCTCAGTCTCTGTAGGCTACATTTCCACTTCTGAAAGACATGCTATGAAAGAAAGATCCAATGGGCTTGCCTTAATTACAAATACTACATAGTAGTCAGATGATTTAACAGATAGTTAAAGAAACTGATCCTACCCATGATGGGTGCCCTATTACAGACAGATCCAGCTAACCCACTACTACTACTACCGTGGACAATTGGACTATATAGGGTTATTTTGCTGAAGACATGCCCTTGCAATACTTGAATGTCATAGAATACCGATCTCTGACAAAACAAAACAAAAAAGGTGGATATAAATGAAGGACAAATTTGTAGTAAAAAAATTTGCATCTATATCTATAGTTATGCATGCATGTGTGTATGTATGTATGCAAAATAGATAGATATACAATTATTTTCTCTTAGATCAATGAGATTTTTACAAATAGTGTTTAAACAAGATATCATGTGTGGATCTGGTACTCTGAATAACTGCTCTGAAGACAGCAATATGCAATATATTAATTATTGTAACAGTCCTATTAACCTCTTTTTAAATTGTCTCATTGCTATTTATTTCCCATTGAAATTAATGTCTTTTTTAAAAAAAAAAAACTTCAGGTTGAAGCCTCTACATGGAGACAGAGCACAAGTGAGTGAAAAGCTCTGATGAGAAGCAGTAAGTTTCTGAATAACCTCCATAATGAATATCACTTTAGTATATGCGCTGACAAAGTGAACACATAATCAATATAAGTAAAAGTCGTTTCAATCATATTCTTGTGACACCTAGGATTGAGTGAAGGGCTTTCAAATGAGTGAGATCAAAATCCTATTTTATGCTGACATAGGATTTGAATAAGATCACGAATTGCCAACATTGGGTTTAAAAATATAATACTCCATCATCAGCCTCACAAAATGCTATGCCTGTTTCGCATTTGTATTTCTGTCACATGTCATCTTTTAAAACTACCCATCATTTTATTAAATAAGTTTTAATACAGAAAAAAGTATTAAGGATTTTTTTGGCAGTACCATGGTTTGAACTCATGACTTTGCACTTGCCAGGCAGACACTTGTGCCACAGAGCTATCTCCCCGACCCCTCACATCCCTTTTGAAATGATTAAGTTTAAATTAAATAGACTGACGACAGAATACGAGTTGGGTGTTGACATAAAACAATAATTTTATATTTTATTCTGCATAATCGAATTAAATTAGGGGATGATTGCTTTTATTTTATTTATTGATGTGTATCTTTCCTGGTGTGTGTCTTTATGATGTAAATTATGGCCTCATCCTTAACTCCATCTTGGGTCATAATACACTGCACAATGATTGAAAGGTACAACAAACTAGTATCAATCACATAAGGATGAAATGTTTCCAATATTCCAAATACAGTTAGCTCAAAGTAGTGACTAAAGCCTGGCATAGTGGCACATGCCAATATGCCCCACAGTTGGCAGGCTCAGGCAGGGGGAACCACTTCAGGACGAAGACCAGCCTGGTCTGAGAAGTAAGCTGAACGCCAGAATTACCTGCATAGTGAGATCCTGTATCAAGAAAAAGATAATAAATACATACATACATACATACATACATACATACATACATACATACATAAACAGCAAACAGTAAGTAAAAATAGATAATCCTGCTAAATGACATCTATAAAATCTACTGTCGATATGCTCACATTTCTAAAGTAATCCTCATGTATCATGCAGCATACAAAATGAAAATTACCTCAGCATGTGAAATAGTTACTTTATTCAATTTTATCATGTATTGGGGACTGGAGATATCTCCAGTAGAACAAGTGCTTGCCTGGCAAGTACAGGGTCCTGAGTTCAACCTCTGGTACCACCGAAAAAACTTATCATGCATTGAATATTTATTTTTTTTGTCTTTTTGAGACAGGGTCTTGTTATGCAGCTCAGGCTGGCCTTGAGCTCATTTTTGTAGCCCAGGCTGGTCTCAAACTCACACTGATCCTCCTGCCTCAGCCTGCCAAGTGCTGGGATTACAGGCATGCGCCACCATGTCCGGCAATGCATTGAATATTTATAATTCATGATGGAGAGTTAAAGTGTTTAGAGTTAAGTAAGCTTAAATAGATTTATCTGACTCATATACATAACTTAGAGGGAAATTCGATTCGTTGAACACGTGTAGATCAATGAAATTGCTAAATCAATCTCTGTGTGTACTGGAAGAGTTAAACATAGAAAAAAATCTTCAAAAATATAAGACAATGATAAGCATGATAGCTATCATATAGGCATGCTGACTCAATACACAGAAATAATTTTTAAATCTCAACAAGAAAATTTTAATAGCAATAACTCTAATATTTATGGGGAGAAATAAACCAAAGGGAGCTAACTATCATGTCACTAGAAATTGTAACATCGCAGAATGGAAACAGAGTTATAAATGTTTGATCCTTTATAAAGAAACTTTGGGCATCAAAATATAGAGACTCACAAGGAAAATATATGATATGTAATCAAATAACCTGGAAGTGTCAGAATAGCAAATAAAATGATGCATGTCATTGAATTCAATCACAGTAATTTAAAGATTGCACACAAAATATGCTACTTTTCTCCGAAACTAAAAAGCTTGAATAACTCTAACTATTTGAATGCAAATCTAGCTTCCTCTTTCCAAAACAAATCACTGGAAATAGACACTATCATGGAGTGTGAGAAACTTGATATATGGTGATATTGTCAAGAGATAACTATTTAAAATTCAGTTACAAGGGGCTGGGGAGATAGCTCCGAGGCACAAGTGCCTGCTGGGCAAGTGCAAGGTCATGAGTTCGAACCCTGGTCCCACAAAAACAAAACAAAACAAAAATAAAATTCAGTTACAAGTTTTCTAAACATTTTTGCTTGCTTCCTAAGGAGTAGCACTGTTGATATGGAGGCAAAAAATCACACAGGAGTATCTCAGTTTATTCTCCTGGGTCTCTCAGAAGATCCTGAGCTGCAACCGCTTCTCTTTGCACTGTTCCTGTCCATGTACCTGGTCACGGTGCTCGGCAATCTGCTCATCATCCTGGCCGTCAGCGCTGACTCCCGCCTGCACACCCCCATGTACTTCTTCCTCTCCAACCTGTCCTTTGTGGACATCTGTTTCACCTCCACAACGTTGCCAAAGATGTTGGTGAACATCCAGGCTCACAGGAAAGACATATCCTACGTGCAGTGCCTCACTCAGGTATTCTTTTTTGCAATTTTTGTTGGCCTGGATGACTTGCTACTCACTGTGATGGCCTATGACCGCTTTATGGCCATCTGTCACCCCCTCAACTACACAGTCATCATGAATCCTCAACGCTGTAGTCTCCTGCTTCTAATTTGTTGGCTTATAATGTTCTGGATCTCCTTTATTCAGGTTCTACTGATGAAAACACTGACATTTCACCTAGGCACAGAAATCCCTCATTTCTTCTGTGAATTAGATCTGGTTCTGAAGGTGGCCAGCTCTGACACCCTTATCAATAATATCATCTTGCGTTTAGCAACAGCCGTGCTCTGTGTATTTCCTGTGATTGGGATATTCTTCTCCTATTCGAAGATCCTTTCCTCCTTAATGAGAATGTCCTCCTCCACCAGCAAGCATAAAGCATTTTCCACCTGTGGGTCTCACCTCTGTGTAGTCTCCCTGTTCTACGGAACAGCAATGGGTGTGTACCTCAGTTCTTCTGGTACCCATGTTTCACGATCAAGCATTATTGCATCTGTGGTGTACACTGTGGTGAACCCCATGCTGAACCCCTTCATCTACAGCCTGAGGAACGAGGATGTGAAGGGCGCCCTGGGAAGATTCTTCAGTGCGATGGTCTCTCATCTTTCAAGGACCACTGACCTCAAAACAAAATAGACATTGTGGTCCATGAGGCAAGCACTATGAGTTGCAATAAGCTAGCTCTACGTATCCCCAAATAACAACATATTTTCCTTTTCTCTATCCCAGAGCTCTTATATCTTTGCTGTTTATGCTTAAAAATATTTCTTCTTAAACAGTTTAAAATTGTTCCCTGTTAACTTTTCCACTGTACTGATGACGCTTCGTGTTCCAACGATGATGTGCTGCTTCTATTTTGTATGTAGGAGTGATGCTTCTGGTTATTATGGCCTACAACTGCCTCATAGTGATCTCTTTCCTATTATAATCTGCCCATGAAGCCTCATTCTTATGGCTTGGCTTTGTTATAATATTTCAATCATTTGAATATACTGCTATACCCCTGGAGTGCATCATAACTGCCATCTTGTCATATAGAAACTGCTCATTTCACTCTCACCAAATCCTACTTCCTGCCTGCACCTAGCAGTGACAAATTTGTGGGACCATTGGTTAGGTATTGTGGCTCAACTATAGTATGATGATACGGCCATTGTTCAGACGCACTTATGTTGCCTTCATGCTCCGTAATGTCCTCATCAATTGAAACCTTCATAAGACTGCCTTCCTGAGTCTGAGGCATTGGTTGCAGACTGGATTCCTCAGAGTCAGTCTGCAGGGGCTCGCAAGCCAAAGAAATAAGGCTACCTAAAGACCACACACTTAAAGGGATAGGCGCTCCTTGCTAGTGTGCTCTTTGCAGAGCTTTTGTGACCTGCTTCCAAACGTTTAAGTGCAGAGCAGCTTTTCCTTTAGGCCGAAAGCAAAAATAATGTATTTTTATAAGGAGAAATAATTCTTCAAAACTCTTTGGTTTCACCTTTATCCCCACTCCTCTGAGTAATTTCTCTGTAAGATGGACATACTCATTTTCTATTAAAATGGAATTTCCCATTACTTTGAACTTTTGCTGGTGGTCTTGTCTACTCTGGGTGTTGTTTCCCACTCTCTCTTCGCTTACCCCTGGTCATCTTTCATGGCTCGCGTTGTGTGCCACTTGTAATGTTATGTGTCAGTGCCAAAAGGAGCAACGAGAAGACCCGATGAAGGTAGCTCAGAGGACTCACTGAGATTTGTCCCTCAGTGAGCAAACAACCCCTGAAGCAAAACAGCTTTATTTAGGGTAGTCAGTGTGATCTCGTGTATAATCATTCAGCAAAGGAGGACCATGTGCTTAGTCACGAAAGTGACCACGATCTCCATTAACTTTTATCCCTTCCCTATCATCGGGTTCATCCAGAGGTCAAACAATAGCATTCCAAACAAGGGAGAATGCACCAAACTGAGAGCCCACAGATGCAGCTGCTGTCCATCACATTGAGTCCCAGCTTTCCAGGACTCCCCTATCCCAACTTTTCTGGATTTTCAATAATGGACCACAGCTGTCCCTGGGCTCCATTCATTATGCTCCGTTCCAACAAATGCTAGTCAGGTTACACTCTTACTGAGAAGTTTTTGCACGTCTAAAGGAATTATCAACAGAGTCAAAAGACAACCCACAAATTTTGAAAATATTTCAACTAATCGGCATTCAGACAAAAGTCATCCATCTAGAATTTCTAAGGAATTGAAAAGAACTTGGTTCACAAAATTCAAAATCTCAATCCAGAAATGAGCATCAGAGATGAACACACTTCTCAGAGAAAGAAATTCACCAACCCTGTTATCATTCTGTACCCAGAGGGAACTGAATTGTTCATAGACTGGAAAGACAATAGAATGTTTCTTTAATTAGGACCTCTGAGAATTAAAATATATAGATGGAATAAAATTTAAAGATATCCTTGATCCTCTTCCTTGTCATCTTCAACACCAGTCTTTGTGAAAACTCCCACGGGCTCTGTAGAAAGCCTTCATAGAGAAGCGAAAGTATCTGAGAAAAATCTCACAAGAGGGTAAGTCTGTTATTTGAGAATTATCAAAAATACTAAAAAAAGGAAACCAGGACAGAACATGGATCTAGTTTCTGCTTGCCTCTAGAATAATACAAGAGGAAGAAAGCTCTGTTCATTTAGTTTGTGAGCCAGAGTCCTTGTATATTCATGGGATTTTAACTCTGAGGGACAAAACACTTGCAACTACTTTTGCTGTTTCACTGCCAGACTCTTGAAAGAAGGATGAATTCCCATTAATTACAGTCTCAAGTCTCCAAACTGCAATTTCTCTACAAATTTTTGTCTTCCATGAGGCTTTCTGTATATTATTATTTGTAAATTACTCACCAAAGATCCATTATGCACAATACTCTCTATTACATTTTATGGGGGAGCAGGGTTTCTGTACTAGCAATTAACTACTTCTATCCTATTTGATGAACTAATAGTTGCTCATGTTCTCTTTTTTCCTCTTTAGTGCCTGTAACAATCTACCAATGGCAGAATTGTTCTGAGTTACACAGAGCATTCCCGTTTTGTCTTTCTGTATTAACTGTCCTTGGAAATTATCAGGAAAAAAATAATCAATAAAATTGGAAATGGTTGTGCTCATAAACTTAATACAGGTAGTACAACATTCAAATATCAATGTCCTCAGGGATTTGAGAAAAATAATCATCCAATTTTGGTGTATAAAATTATCGTTGGCTTTATTTGTTTGTTTGTCTTTCATCCCATTACGAACTATCGTCTCTGACTGTTAATCATGGTGAGGACTTCTGGACATTCTCGAAAGCAAAGTACTTTACTATTTGAGACTTAAATCGATTAAAATATTTTGATGAGTTATGTTAACAAACAACTTTGTGTTAGGCATAGTTTTATTGTTAGAATTAATATTAGTTTTGTACATTGTCATTTAAAAGTGATGATAGATATACATTTCATTTAACTTTATAAGGGTCGGCCAAACAGCTCAGCCATTAAAGCAGCTGGAAGTAGGTGCAGGGCCAAGGGATTCAATCCTCTGGCCTGGTGAGCTGGCCCCACCCCAGGGGCACGCTAGATGGTAATTGAGACTGGGCATGGTGGCACATGCCTGTAATCCCAGCTCTTTGTAGGCTGTAAGCAGGCAGATCACTAAGAGTGCAATATAGTAGTGAGAGCCTGAACGTTCTGTTAACCATTCTCTATGTTACAGAAACAAACAAAATAAAAAAATCTTTACAGATCATGTTTATGCCTACATTTAGGTGTGCCACCACTTGGAACATTAATTCTTGCTATACATTATTCTTTCTTGCACTTGATATTTTATTTTTTAACATACATAAGTTAACAGGTGCTATGTAAGTACCTCGAAAGGCAAATGACAGAAGAAACCCTCAACAATATTAGAACATCAAGCATGCATTTTTAATGATACAATGGCAATGGGAAAAAAAAAGAATGTCTGCTCAAAATCTCACACACCTGTGTCCCTTTTGACAGCTATCTTCGGTTCTCTGTCACCCTGTTTGCTCAAATTACCCTACACGGAGCTCTTCATTGACAGAAAAACTCCATCATTTCTCACAGCCAAGAAGGAATATTTCACGTGCAGTATATTCCCTTTATCAACAGTTACTCATTATTTTCACATCCCCCAAAATCCTATTTTTAAAAAGCATCTCATATTTGCTTTCCCACCATAAATTGTTTTCCAATCATGTTTTCTATGTGTAACTAGTTTTCAATGTACAGCACTAATAATGCTGACGCTAATTTCATCTTGGAGGTTACTAAGTTTTTCTCAAATTTTTAATTATTTGATGAAGACATTATGGCATCTTCATTCACAGAAATCATGAATATTTTCATAAATCCATAAGATAAATTTTAAATAGTAACTTGCTGCTTTTAATGCAATGTGCACCTTTTCAGGAGCATAGAGAAGTAGGTATATACAATCACATATGGCCATATATAATTATAACTGTAGTGTGATATTCTTTCTTCCCTCAATCTATATAGTCTACTTTTCCGTATCTAAATTCCATAAAAGAAGAATCTACAGGGATTTTCGAAGTTATAAATGTTAGACGGCAGTCAGAAGAGTTAGCATGATTCTTACATTTATTAAAAACAAAAATGAGTCCATCTGCAATGGGCACCCTACTGTAGATATTCAAGAAAGACATATTTGTTATTAAATCAATAAGCTCACATTTCTAAAATAACCATATGTATAACACAGAGCACAAAAGGAAAATGGCATCACCATGTGAAATTATTTCTTTATTTCATCTTATCATGTACCAAATATTTATATTTCATGATGGAGAGCTACAGTGTTTACTGCTAAGTAAGTTTTAATAGATTACTGAGACTCATCTAAATGACCACTTAGAGAACCAAATAGTATTCTAACAAGTTTTGTTCAATACTCAGATTGCTAACTCAGCTCTGTGTGCATTGGGAGGGGTACATATTCAATACAATTACTAAATATAAGAGAATCATAAGCACAAAAGCTCTCATTTATGCAAGTTCCCACTATATACAAAAACATTTTCAATTCTCAAGTTGAAAATTATAATAAAAATAATTATCACAGCTCTGGAAAAATGTAAACCAACAAGGGTTAACAGCCATATCAGCAGAAATTATTGCATCATAGAGTAAGCACTAAGTTATAGGGCTGGCAAGAGAGGTCAGCAAACTTAAGGACCTGCTTCGACAGTTGCGTGGACTGGAGTGCAATCCCTGGCATACTGGGCCAGTCTCGGTCCCGGAACATGCAGAAATGGTGACTGAAACTGGGTCTGCATGGCAGGGGCTTGCAATACCAGTGCTTGGTAGGCTGAAAACAGGAGGATCACTTGGAGTCCCACTTGTGTGCTGAGACTCTATAGCGTCGGTACTAAATAGATAAAAAATGAAATCAAATCAAATAAACTGAGTTATAAATGTCTTATCAACGTTATATACACTTTAGACTTCAAATTATAGAGACCGTCAAGGCCAGCGAAATAACTCAGCAGACTAAAGCACCTGGTACGCATATGCAACCAAGTGCAAGGTCTGTGGTTCAATACCCAGGATCACGTGATACGGCAGTCAGGCCCCAAGGTGGGCTGAGTTAACCAGAGCCTGGGCTGTGCATGCAACTATCTCTATTTGCAGAACTGCAAAGACTGAAAGCAGGAGGAGCGTCATGATGCCGAGTTGCGGAGTGAGAGCCTGCAACAGCCAAATACATTTTAAAAAATAAATTAATTCAAAGTATAGGGAGAGAGACTCTCAAGGAAAATATACGAGGCGCCTATAAATATCCTGAAAATATCAGAACACAGAAGTAACTGCTAACATCCATAAATGCAAGAAGGGTAATTCAGTAACTGGGTACAAAACGGATGTCTTTCTCATAAATTAAGAAGGGTTGAATAATAATGAATATTTGAAAGTAAAATGAGCCTCCTGTTTCCTGTAAGAACCACTGTACATATGACAGAATAAGGGAGTGTGAAAGAATTTACCAATAGTAATAATGTGAAGTGGTAACTGCATAAACTTAGAAGTTTTCTTATCATTTTTGCGTCCTAGGGAGAAATACCATTGAAATGGATGCAGAAAATCAAACAGAAGCATACCAGTTATTCCTTCTGGGCCACTCAGAAGATCCTGAACTTCAACCCCTTCTCTTTGCACTGTTCTTGTCCACGTATCTGCTCACAGTGCTCGGCAACCTGCTCATCATCCTGGCCATCAGCTCTGATTCCCACCTGCACACCCCCATGTACTTCTTCCTCTCCAACCTGTCTTCTGTGGACATCTGTTTCACCTCCACCACAGTGCCCAAGATGTTGGTGAACATCTACACAGACAGCAAAGACATCTCCTACATTGAATGCCTGACTCAGGTATATTTCTTTATGAGTTTTGGTGGCATGGATGACTTGCTACTCACTGTGATGGCCTATGACTGCTTTGTGGCCATCTGTCACCCCCTCAAATATACAGTCATCATGAATCCTCAATGCTGTAGTCTCTTGGTTCTGATGTCTTGGCTTATTGTTGCCTGGAACTCCCTTCATCATGTCCTACTGATGGAGCCTCTGACCTTCCACGTAGGCACAGAAATCCCTCATTTCTTCTGTGAATTAGCTCAGGTTCTCAAGGCAGCCAACTCTGATACTTTTATCAATAATATCATCTCGTTTGTATCAACAGCCCTACTCGGTGTATTTCCTGTGACTGCGATTCTCTTCTCTTATTCTCAGATCCTTTCCACCTTAATGAGAATATCGTCCTCCTCTAGCAGGCATAAAGCATTTCCCACCTGTGAGTCTCACCTCTGTGTAGTCTTCTTGTTCTATGGAACAGTATTTGGTGTGTACCTCAATTCTTCTGGTGCCCATGTTTCCCACACAAGTATGATTGCCTCTGTGATGTACACTGTGTTCACCCCCGTGCTGAACCCCTTCATCTACAGCCTGAGGAACAAGGATGTGAAGGGCGCCCTGGGAAGACTCCTCAGTAAAACAGTGTGTCATCTTTCATGGACCACTGACATCAAGACAAGTTGGACTTTGTGGTCCATTAGACAAAAACTTTGAGTTTCAATAAGTTGACTCTATTCAACCCCTAAGACACCTTTCTTCATTCGTTCTATCCCAGAACTTTTATAGCACTGCTGTTTATGCTTCTAATTATTTTTTCATAAGCACTTCAAAATTTATCCTCCGTAAGTTTTTACTGTCCTGATGAGTCTCATGTTCCAACGATGACACTTTGTTTCTATTTTGTATGTATGAGATTTCTGAATACGATGGCCAACAACTACCTCGTAGTCATCTCTTATCTCTTTTATTATACAACATCCATTAACCCTCATTCTTGTGCCACTGCTTTGTTATCATATTTCAGTCATTTGAATATACTGTTCTACACCTGCTCTGCATCAAATCTGACATTTTGAGATTTATAAATCACCAATTTTCCCACTAACCAGATCATGCTTCCAGCCAACATGGAGGCCTGGCTAGGGTGTGGGACCATAGGCCCACTTCCCAGAAATTGCTTCTAACCAGCTGCCGCACGGCACATGTTTGGGACCACCTACTTGCTCACCAGATCCTACTTCCAGCCCACGCAGAGTCCCGGCATGTGTATGGGTTGGCCCTCCCCACCTGCTAATGGGATCCTCGTTCCAACCAGCACCCAGGCCCTGAGTGTGTATAGGACCAACTTCCCACTCACCAGATCCTACTTTTAGCCAACACTCAGATCCTCCATGATTGTGAGACCATCCTGGCACTCTGTGGAACATCCTCCAGCTTCTGGTGTGGACCCCTACAGCAGATGTTTTTACAAAGAAGATATGGATGAATACCATCCAGGTAACCCAGGAGAAGAACATCTGCCAGAGGGTAACCCAGGAGAAGAACATCTGCCAGAGGATAACAGAGATTTATTTCCATTTACTGCAGCAGGAAGCAGCAAAATAGCAGCCAGAAACAAGTGAGGACTGCATGGAAGAGTTTGACTTAGCTAGATGTAGATCCAGCTGAGATTGAAATTCCATATCACATTTATTTCTTTTCTCTCTCTTTAAAGTCAATGACTTGGGGGCAGTGAGAGAGCTCAGCAAGCTATGGCACCTGATTGGCCAAGCTGAGGCACAATCAGAAGCTGCAGTTCAATGGCTATTACCACATGCAAAGCCAGTCCCACCCACTGTGCATGCTATGCCAGGTGCAAAGAAAAATTAAATAAAATAAAAATCAGTTTTTAAAAAAAGTAGTTTAGAACAGGAAAGCGTTGCACAAGAATATGTCACACTGAGCTAACATCTGAATATATTTTCCAAGCATGGGAAACTAACTGTGGAAATCATGTCTACACTTCATAGCCAAGATTAAGAATCAGTCTACAACTTTATAGAAGGTCAATGGATATTGAAAACATAGAATATATCAGATATATAGATATAGATATATAGATATCGAGATATAGATATAGAGATATAGACATAGAGATATAGATATATAGATATAGATATATAGAATTTCATTATATATGCATATATATACCAGCAGGCATAATAAGGAATGAAATCATATTGACTTAGACAAAATTATTTTAAGGGAAAAAGAAAAAAGCTGTAAGATGGATTTGTATAATACTACTTGTGTGAAATTTTAAAAGTCAGTCTCAAAGAAATACGGAGAGATAGTTGTTCCTAGAATCTAGAGATTGTGGAGAGAGAAAATTGGAGAGTGTTTGCTAAAGCATATGAAATTTCTGTGAGGTGGAAGAAATTCAACCGTCTACTGTATAACACAAGTATTACAGTTTATGAATACCTATTGAGTTGTAGCAAGTTCTGAGTGGACACTGTCTCATTACAAAAAAGATAAGTAGAATGATATATATGTTGATTTTCTAGATTTCACCATTTCACAATGGACGATACAGTACTTATAAACATGATGCTGTTAATAAGCATATATAGTTTTATATCTGACTTAAAATAAATAAATTTGTTAAAAGAAAATAATGGGTGGAAACTATCTTATTCATAGCCTTGTAGTTACCAAGAGATCCATTAAGTCTCCATCATATGAATTGATTCCTTGAACACATTATTCTTTTCTTAGAGGCAACTTGCAACCTTGAGTTCAAACAACCTAAAACTGACTTCCTGAGAAGTAACTAATTTGTTTCCTTCAATTAAGTCTTGGAAGGACCCAAAATCAATCACAATTTCCATCTGCTACCATTTTGTATCCTGAGGGAACTGAATTGTATAAAGGCCCAAAAGACAATAGAACGTTTCTTTAATTGGGACTTCTGAGAATTACAATGTTTACATTAAAGAAATCATAAAGATATCCTTGATTCACTCCCCTGGCATCGTGAAAACCATTCTTGGAGAAAACTCCAATGGGCTCTGAAGAAAGCCTTCATAGAGAACAGAAAGCATCAGGGAAAATCTCAAAAGGGGGTCAGTCTATTAGTTGAGGCTGATTGAATAAAAGGAAACCAGGACAGAAGAGAAGTCCCGTTTATACCTCTAGAATAACGACAGAATAGGAAGAAAGTTCCATTCCTGTAGTTTATTAACCAGAGACCTTGTACATTCAAGCGATTTTCAGTTCCCTGGGATAAGTATTCTGTAAGTACCATTTTTGTTTCTCTTGCCCACTATTGAAATGAGGATGGCTTCCCGTTAAAAGTTATGGTGGGGTCTCCAGACTTCACTGTCTCTTCCCTTTAGGCTCCCATCAGATTTCCTAGATGTGGTGATTTGGAAATTGCTCAGGGAAGATCTGCTATGCACAAGGTATTGTCTATTTCATTTTACCCTGAGGAGGGGGGGGGAGTTCTATCCTAGCAATAACTAATCATTCTTTTGTCATTTTAACAAGCCTGTAGCTGTTAATATTCTATTTATTTCATTTTAGTGCCTAAAAAACCCAACCAATAACAGAATTGTTTCTCTGTTACAAAGATCAGCCCCATTTTGCTGTTTTGTATTAACTATCCTTGGAAATGGTCAGAAAAATGATGATTGAATTTGGCAAATGTGATGACATTCTCAAATATTTAATGTAAGTAGTACAGTATCCACATACCATGTGCTGATGGATTTGTGAAAATAACCATTTCCTTTAGGTGTAGCACAATGTCTGTGGCTTTCTTTGTTTGTTTGTTTGTGTTTTGTTATGGACTGTCACCCCTGAATTTTAATCACTGTTGAGGCTCCTGGATATTTTCAATTGTACAGTGCTATACACTTTAGGACTTATATTGACTCACTTATGGTGATGATCTATGCCAATGAACTTCATATTAGGCGTATTTTAATTGTTAGGATTAATGTGAGTTTTTCATCGTTTCTTCTACCAGTGATATAGGGCCTGCACAATAGATTAGCAGACTAAGCTCCTGCTGAGGCAAGCGGAGGACTCAGGTGCAATTCCTGGGCCGGCTGAGCCAAGCACAGAGTCTGGTCATAGTTGTTCATGTGTCTGTCAGCCTAGTGTTGTGGAGATGGAGAATGGTAGCATCACTAGGAATCTGAGTTACATAGCGACACTCTGTTAAAAAGACAAACAGACAGATAGACAGACTAATAGACAGACAGACAGACAGACAGACAGACAGACAGACAGTGTGGGACATAAACTCATTTCCTTTAACTTTGCAAATCACCCTTGTGCCAATTTTATGTATACTAGCATATTGAAGACTCTTTCTTGCTATAGGTTGATATTTGTGTCAATCATTATTGTGCACCCAGTAATTTAATTTTTGAGATATGAAAATTAACTGGTTCCATGTAAGTATCTGGAAAGATAAATGATGAAATAAAATTTCAATATATCAGACAAGCATATATGAATTTATAAATGTGAAAAGGATATTAAGCAAAAAAGAAGTATAGAATATCTGCGCACACTTCACGCCCCTCTGATCCTTTTGACAGTTATCTTTTGTTCTCTGTCTCACCAGTCTCAACTCCTCCAACCCCAAGCTCTTGTTTCATAGGGAAATTATATCAGCTCATACAGCCAGGAGTATCTCATGTCTCATTTATTCCCTTTATTAACACTCTATCATTCCTTTATAGCCCCCCCAAATCCTATTTTTAAAAAGCCTCTCATATTTCCCCACAATAAAATGTTTCTCCATAACGCTTTCCATCGGTAACTTATTTCCAATCAACGGGCATTAATAACACTGACTCTAATTCGATCTTGGAGACTATGAAATTTTTCCTGAAATTTGACATTACTCCATGAAGACATTCAGATATTTCAGTTTACAGGAATCATTAATATTTTAACAAATCCATCAGATGAATTTGAACAATTAACTGCTGAATTTGATGTGATGTGTGCCCACTCAAGAGCATAGACACATAGGTCTACACTATCAAATATGGCCATATTTAATTTTAATTATAGTATGGCTGTGTTTCTTCCCTCAATCTATGTAGGCTGCGTTTCCATTTCTCAATGACATCCTAGGGACAAGGATCCATAAGGATTTTCACAATTAGAAAGGCTACATGATAGAAGACTAAAAAGACCTGCTGTATGTGTAAAGAAATTGATTCTATTTATGATGGTTCCCTGTTATAGACATATCCAGCTAACCCATGCTATTATGGACCTTGGAGTATATTGCATTATTTTTAAAATATATGCACCTACAATATTTGATAGACAGTGGAATACCCATCACTGACGAAACAATGAAAAAGAGATAAATGAAGGACAATTTTGTAGTGATATATATATGTATAATATGTATATATTATACATATATTATACATATATTATACATATATTATATATATATATATATATATATTAGGATAGATATACAGCTACTTTCTCTTAATTCAATCAGAATAAAGATTTCTCCTAAAACTGCTTAGACAAGGTATTGTTGTGGATCTTGTACTCTGTATAACTACTACAAAGACAATAATATGCAATGTATTAATTATTATAATCATCCTATTTCTAAATTGTCTCATTGCTGTTTATTTCTCATTAAAATTAGTTATAAAAAAGAAATTCAGTTGGAAGTCTCTACCTGGAGACAGAGCAAGAATGCATGAAAAGCTCTAATATGATTCAATGAGCTTCTGAATATTCTCCATAATTAATATCATTTTAGTAGATGTACTAACAATGTGAGCACATAGTGATTATAATTAATTGTCTGTATTAATCATATTCTTGTGATACCTGTGATTCAGCGAAGGGCTTTCATATGAGCTAGATCAAAATCTTTGTTTTAGTCTGATATAGGGCTTAGCTAAGACAATGAATTGCCTAGATTGGGGTTAAAAATTTAATGCTCCAGTCTCAGCCATACAGAATCCTGGGATGACAAAGTCATGCCTGTTTCGCACTTGTATTTCTGTCATTTGCCGTCTTTTTAAACCACTACTCATTCTATAAAGTCAGTTTTAGTACAGAAAAAAATATCGCATATCTTTTGAAATGATGTTAACACTCAATTTAGTAGGCTGGTGCAAGGACAGAGTTGGGTTTTGAAATATAATAGTGCTTTTATATTTTACACTGCATTGGAGGGTTTCATTATGTGGTGATTGTTCAATCTTCATTAGGTGATGTATATCTTTCCTGGTGTGTCTTTACAATATAAATTATGTCCTCTTTAACTCCATCTTGGGTCATAATACACTGTACCGTGAGTGCCAGAAGAAAAATGCAACAAACAAGGAGCAATCACATCAAGATTAAATGATTCCAATATTCCCACAGTGGGCTCTAAATAGTGACCAAATCCTGGTGTGGTAGCACACGCCTCTACTCCCCACACTTGGTAGGCAGAGATAGGAGGGGCAATTGCAAGTTGGAGTCCAGCCTGAGCTACCAAGTAACTCAAGGCCAGAATGACCTGCATAGTGAGACCATGTATCAAGACAAACAAACAAACATAAATAAATAAATAAATACTAAAATATTAGTTAGATCCTGCTATATGATATTCGTGAAAGATGCATATGCTTTTATGTCAGTAAGCTCACATTTCCACTACAACCAACATGTATCATACAGAGCACAAAATTTAAAAATCCGCATGCTGAATGATTTCTTTATTCAATCTTATCATGTATTGCATATTTAGAATTCATTATGGAGAGCTAATGTGTTTATACTTAAGTTAAATTAAATAGATTTCTCAGAAACATATACATAACTTAGAGGACCAAATTGTATTTGACCAAGTTTTAGAAAACTCTCAAATGGCTAAATCAACTTCTGTGTGCATGGAAAGAGGCGCATATCCAACATAATCACTAAAAAAAAAAAAAAAAGAGGTTGATAAGCATGATAGCTATCACTTAGCCATGCTCCTGTTATTTACAAAAATATTTTTTAAATTCTCAACACCAAAACTAGCATAGCACCGACTGCAACATTTTTGGAAAAAAATAAAACAAATATAATTAACGGTCATATCGGTACAAATTCTTACATCGCAAAATAAAACCTGACTTTAAAACATCTGAAACTTGTTATATAAACTTATGATTTCAAAATATAGAGACTCTCAAAGAAAATGCAGGAGATGTCACCAAATATCCTGAAAGTGTCAGAACAACAAAGAAAGTGGTTCACGTCATTAAATTCAACAAGAGCAATGAAGAGGTTGCATACAAACCAAGATATTTCTCTCCCAAATTAAAAGGCTAGAGTAATAGTTATTATTTCAAAGCACAAGGAGCTTCCTCTTTGCAACACAAATCATTATAAATAAGCAAAATCACTGAGTATGAGAGCCAGTGATTATCTATAGTGGTAACTACTTAACGTTCATTTACAGGTTTTCTAAATATTTTTGCTTTCCAAGCAGAAAAGCTATTGACATGGAAGCAGAAAATGACACAGGAGCATCTCAGTTTGTACTTCTGGGCTTCTCTGAAGATCCCGAACTTGAGCCCCTTCTCTTTGCACTGTTCCTGTCCATGTATCTGCTCACAGTGCTCGGCAATCTGCTCATCATCCTGGCCGTCAGCTCTGACTCCCACCTGCACACCCCCATGTACTTCTTCCTCTCCAACCTGTCCTTTGTGGACATCTGTTTCACCTCCACCACGGTGCCCAAGATGTTGGTGAACATCCAGACGCACAGCAAAGACATCTCGTACATGGAATGCCTCACTCAGGCTTATTTTTCCATGATGTTTGCTGGCATGGATGACTTGTTACTCACTGTGATGGCCTATGACCGCTTTGTGGCCATCTGTCACCCCCTCAACTACACAGTCATCATGAATCCTCAACGCTGTAGTCTCCTGGTTCTAACTTGCTGGATTATTATGTTCTGTGACTCCTTTATTCATGTCCTACTGATGAAGCCACTGACCTTCCACCTAGGCACAGAAATCCCTCATTTCTTCTGTGAATTAGGTCAGGTTCTGAAGGTTTCCAGCTCTGATACTGTTATCAATAATATCATCTTGCTTTTAGCAACAACTCTGTTCTCTGTGTTTCCTATGACTGGAATCCTCTTCTCCTATTCTCAGATTCTGTCCTCCTTAATGAGAATGTCCTCCTCCACAAGCAGGCATAAAGCATTTTCCACCTGTGGGTCTCACCTATGTGTGGTCTGCTTGTTCTACGGAACAGCAACTGGAGTGTACCTCAGTTCTTCTGGCACAGGTTCTTCCCGCATGAGCACTATCGCCTCTGTGATGTACACTGTGGTGACCCCCATGCTGAACCCCTTCATCTACAGCCTGAGGAACAAGGATGTGAAGGGCGCCCTGAGAAGACTCTTGAGCACAACAGTGTCAAAACTTTTCTGCACCTTCAACCTCAACACAAGTCATTGTGGTCCATCAGGCAAGCGCTCTGAGTTTCAATAAACTATCTCTATTCATCCCCAAACGACACTTATTCAAGCACTCTATCCCCGAGCTCTTACAGGTTTGTTGTTTATTCTTCCAATTGTTTATTCTATGACTGCATGACTGCCTTGTAGAAATCTCTTGCCAATTCTATTATAAAGTGACCATTAACACTCATCTTGTGACATAGCTTTCTCACATTGCAATCATTTGAATATGCTATGTTACTACTGTAGTGCATCGCATTTGATGCTTCAATGTATACAACTTTCAGTTACCTGCTCATGAAATCCTACTTCCAGCCAGTGCTCAGCAGCAATAAGAGTGTGGGACAGTTAGCTGGGCATGGTAGCTCACGCCTGTAATCCCAGCACTCGGGAGGCTGAGGCAGGAGGATCGGTGTGAGTTCGAGACCAGCCTGGGCTACAAAAGTAAGCTCAAGGCCAGCCTCAACTGCATAGCGAGACCCTGTCTCAAAAAGACAAAAAAAAAAAAGAGTGTGGGACCACTGGCCCCCTCACCTGACCTTACTTCCAACCATCACCCAGGACCGGCATGTGTGTGACCATGTGTATATTTGTCGGATCCTACTTCCAACTGGTGTGCAGGCCTGTAATGGTGTGCCTCTCACCCATGTGCTTGCGGGATCCTCATCCAAAACAGGACTCACCAGATACTACTTTGAGACATCACCCAGGTCTCTCATGTGTGGAACCAGCAGCGTACCCTAAGGAATCTCTTACATGAGACAGGCCTGGTGTGATCAGCAGAGGATCTCCTGGCAGAGAGGGAACACTGCATACATTATCCTGGCAGAAACGATAGGGATGAAACCCATTCAGCTAATCTAAGAGCAGAACATCTTGCCAGGTTCAGTTCCATGGGCAGCTTCAGGAAGAAGCAGAACACAGCATCCAGAACCAAGACTGGCCCACCAGGACAAGTTCAAACTTGCTAGATCCAGACAGGTTAAGCTGAGACACTTTGCTAGAACCAGATCTAGGGGAGTATCCTTTCACTTTCTCTCTTGATTGAGAGGGCAGTAGGTAACCAGGTGGAAGCCAGCTTGTATAGAAGACTCTAAGTACATTAAGGGAAGGTGATCAGACAGAACTTAGGCAAACTAAAGTAACTGCAAATTCCCAACATAATGGCTGATAGCTATACAGTCATAGGCTTGTTCTTATGGTCTAAAATGTATAACCATTAATTGCAAAACTTTGTCATCTGCTAAGTCTCACTATCATATGTCCATATATACATTGTATATATTATATAATCATGACAACTCACAACTATGTAAGGTAAATCTTAGGGTACAAGAAAAATCTACTATCCAATACTGCAATGACAGCAGAAGTTCTTAACACCGCCTATCACAAAATGATTGGTCAAGCAAACAAAATATTAGCAAAGAAGAAGCAGAACTAAATCATACCTTTGAACAAATTGACCTAGCGGACATTTACAGTGTTGCACAGGGGCAGTAGACCATATTTTCACAATAGGCTGCATACTAATCCATAGGTCATGCTTAAGCATATGCAGAGAAACAGAAATCTTCCGTGTATATTTAAAGTTTAAACGATCAATGACTAATGGAAAATAGCTTCTCCGTGTTATATCTGAGGCATTTGATATTCAGAAAGATAGCAATGTAACACTCAAGTACCTAACTTACAGAGAATAATGTCATTAAGCTTTTCTTCTGGAGGGCTCACAACTTGTTTACAGATCAAAAATTGGAGAAAATGAAGCATTACAAGGATGGCCAATATTATGGTCCTAGTCCTTTAAGGTCAGTGAGGACTCGGCATAAAAGTACATGTACTGTAAAATCCTATAATTCAGTGCTGCCCCAATTTTGTGTTCAAGTAGATTACGGATCTACACAGGAAAGGGATCAGTGATGTCCAGTGTGCCCAAGGCGAGTCACTTAGAGAGAAAGCATTCTCTCGGACTTTCATGCAGATCAATTTGGACAAATAATGATCATGACACATAGAAAAGGCTGGCACTGTCAAAACATCTACAAATACCACTATATGGTTTCAGGGTAAATCCTGAGGGGATTTGAATGACTTGGTCAGACATAAAAGTCACATTTTTTGTTATATAAGTCTTGCTTTATCTTAGTCTTAACCATCTACCAGGAAATTCTAACAATGAGGTATAAAAAGTGAAGCCATATTAATATACTGAGCTCTAAAAGGCTCAAGTCAACAGCTTCTGACGTTACCAGTTGTGCTGATGAACAAATGTTACCGTGGAGAATTGGACTACATATACCTGCTGTCTCCTTGTTCACTGAAAAGAAAGATTAAGTACTTATAGCATTTATACAACATATCAGGTCATCATCTCATACTCTGAACAAAGACAGCAATGTGCAATGTATTAATTATTGTAACTATCCTACCACCTGTTGTGAAATTGTCTCACTGCTACTTTTTTTCATTAAAATTAATTTTAAAAATGAACAGACGAGCAAAGAAACAAAAAAACCAAACAAATAATTAATTTGCATTAACATTTCTTGTTAAGGATCTGTCAGTGAAAAGTTGCCACTTCATCTTATTTTTTTCTGAAAACATCAGTTTGTCACCATTTTTGAGGAGGAGGGTGGAGAAAGAGATAATGACAGAGAGAGAGACAGAGAGAAACAGAGACAGGGACAGAAATCTTTACAGAGGTCAAAGTTGAAAATAGTCCCTTTAGCATTTTTCAGAGGCAAACTCGTGGAGTGAATACAACGACTTTGTGTTAGACATCTAAAGAAAATGAAAAATATTTTACGCCATAGCCTGGAGATTTATGCACATGGAAAAGTGAGGGTCATGGGACATAAAATAGGCTACAATTCCGTATAAACATTGCGGGCACATTTTAGTAGACATGTAATGTACTTGAATAACTCATCTTGTTCTTCTGGATGTGTACAGTTTCCAATGTCTTATCAATTATTATTATATTCCCATTAAAATGAAATTAAAGTAACAAAGTAAGAAGATCCAGAATAAAAAATTAATGTTTTTAGAAGCAAGAGTTAGTATTTTATTATTTATCAAAACTTGCAAACTGTGTCCCACCAGAGGAACAAATTGGATGATAAAAAATATGTACTTTCACAATGATCGTTACATTGCTATTCTTACTTTGAAGATATGTGCCATATGTAATTCATGTTACTATTTTTGTCTTTTTACTTGATATATGTTTTTGTCTTCACTTTCAAATAAAGTTAAATAACATAAAATTAAGAAAAATAATAAAATGGCTGGGAGCTGAAACAAAAAGTATTAAACACGTATCAGACATTTTTCTATGTATAACAATGTGAAAAACAATCCTCCCAAAATCATTCCTAGAGGAAAGTGTTATGCTGATTCCAAAACCAGAGAGAGATACAACTAAAAAAGAGAACAAAAGGCCAATGTCTTTCATGAACATAGATGAAAAAAATCTTCAATAAAAGCTTCACCAGTAGAATACAGCAAATCATCAAGATTATACACCATGACCAGGTAGGATTCATCCCAGACATGCAAGGATGGTTTAACATATGCAAATCTACAAATGTAATACAATATATCAATAGAGCCAAAGTCAAAAACCACATGGTCATCTCTGATGCAGAAAAGGCTTTTGACGAAGTCCAACATGCATTCATGTTCAAAGTACTACAAAAAAAATTGAAATAGAGGGCTTCTACTTCAATCTGATAAAAGCCATCTATGACAATCCAACAGCTAATATAAATTGAAATGGGAAAAGCTGAAGTCTTTTACTCTCAAATCTGGTGCAAGACAAGGATGTCCCCTATCGCCACTCCTATTCAATATACTTGTGGAATGATTAGCTACAGCCATTAGACAAGAGAGAGAAATAAAAGGAATAAGAGTAGGTAAAGAAGAAGTTAAACTATTATTATTTGCAGATGACATGATAATTTACTTGGAAAACCCAAAAAAACTCCACCAAAAAGCTACTAAAATTAATATGCAAATTCAGTAGCGTAGCAGGATATAAAGTCAACACACAAAAGTCAATAGCATTCTTCTACACAGGTGACAAACACACTGATAGAGAAATTAGAGAAACAAAATTTTTACAATTTCACCAAATGAAATGAAATACTTAGTAATTAACCCAACTAAAGAAGTAAAACACATTTTCAATGAAAACTACAGGACTCTGAAAAAAGAGACCTAGAGGATTACAGAAATTGGAAAGGTATTCCCTGCTCCTGGATAGGAAGAACCAACATTGTGAAGATGTCCATACTGCCTAAGTTGTTATATAGACTTAATGCAATCCCTATCAAAATACCATCAACATACCTTACAGACCTGGGCAAATCATTCCTAAAATTTATTTGGAATCAAAAAAGACTGAGAATTTCAAAGACAATCCTGGGCAACAAAGACAAGGTAGGTGGTATTACAATCCCTGACCAAAAGTTATACTACAAAGCTACAGTGATAAAAATCAGCATGGTATTGGCAAAAACAAAATAGACCTGAGGATCAGTGGAATAGATTAGAAGATGTAGAAGCAAACACAAACACACTCAGCCACCTTGTCTTTGACAAAGGTATCAAATATGTTTACTGGAAGAAAGATAGCCTCTTTAACAAATGGGGAAAAAACAGGATTTCTAGAGGATGAAAACTACAATTTGACACAGCTTTATCACCATGCACTAAACTAAAGTAAAAGTGGATTAAAGATCCAAATATTAAAAGAGAAGCCCTAAATCTCGTGGAAGAGAAAGTGGGAGGAAATCTTAAAGACATCGGAGTAGGCAAACAGTTCATAGACAAAAATCAATATGCACGTTTAACACTTGAAATAATCAACAACTAGCACTTCCTATGGCTGAGAAGATTTTGAACATCAAAAGAAATTACCACAAGTTTTGAAAAGATTTTAACTAATAAGTATTCAGACAAAGATCTTCTGTCTAGAATTTACAAAGAACTAAAGAAATAATAGGGTCCCAAAATTCGAAGACCCAAGCAAGAAATGGTCCTCTGAGATAAACACACACTTCTCAGAGAAAAAAATTCAATAATCTTATAAATACATGAAGAAATTCTCCACATTGCTAGCCATTCATGCAATGCAAATTAAAACAACACTGATATACCATATAATACCCCACAAATGGTGGCTATCATAAAGAAATTCAGCAGCAAAAAATGTTGGAGAAGCTCTGGGGAAAAAGCAATCCTACACCACTGCTGCTGGGAATGTGGACTGGTACAACTGTTATGGTTATCAGTGTGGAGAATCCAGAAAAAAATTAAGACTGTAAATTCCAATCAATCTATCTATCCCCCCTACTGGGAATTTCCACAAAAGAATTGAAAAGATCATGATCCTATTATAGCGATATTTGTGCACCTCTGTTTATAGCAGCACAATTTCTTCTAGACAAATCTTGGAAACGATGAAAAATCACATGAAGAATGGATGAGAACATTTTGGTGTTTTAATACAACAGAGTATTACTCAGCTGTAAAGAATGATAAACTCGAAGCCCTCATATATAAGTCAATGCATTTTGAACATATCCTCACATATGAAATAAATGTGTAAATAGCACATGGTCTCCATGGTAGAGGCACTCAAAAGATGAAATAAAATTGGAAAGGTATGTATAACATAGTTAAATGGAAAACAAAAAATTGAAGATTAAGTCATGAAGAGAGAGCAAGTAGAAAACTTAAGAAACATGGCAGGAGCAAAGCTATGCATTTATACACACAAGATGGTTAAGACAATGATCCTAAGAATCTCCAACAGGTTTTTCAAATTAACAATTAATTGATAGAATTCTCATACTGACTAACTATATAAGCTGACATATTTGAAGTAAGCAAATACACGGAGGATGACAATGTGTAATACCAAAACCATACTTGGAATGCCTATCATACTGGTCATCTAATCGTGTACTGCTTCTAATGTCATATCTATTATTGCTATACTCTCTCAAGTAAATGTTTGTTTAAAAAAGTAATGAGCCGGGCATGGTACTGCATCCCTGTAATCCCAGCACTTGGGAGGCTGAGGCGGGAGGATCGATGTGAGTTCGAGACCAGCCTGGGCTACAAAAGTGAGCTCAAGGCCAGCCTGAACTGCATAGCAAGACCCTGTCTCAAAAAGACAAAAAAAGCAAAAGTAATGACAGGGAATAAGGGACAAGAAAAAATGCTACAGAACTGACCTGTTACAGTTTTGTATAAGGCTAGATTTCTAAAATTCTGTGTAAAACTGTGTAATTTTTTAATCGGGATTTACTGTAATAACAATGACTGATGTAAAATGCCAAATATGGCAAAACAATTTCACTTTCAGCTAACTGAAACATATAGAACTCCCAATAACGTCAAGACAAATGAAAGCACATCCAGAAATATAATAAACAAAATTTCAGAAATTCAGCACAAGAACGATATACTAAAAGGCGTTAGAGAAACATACCATCACATTTGCGGAAAGCCCATAATAATAGCAGCAGTCTGCTGTTTACAAACTTTCAAGTCAAGAAGAGCATCGAGCAAAATACTTCAAGTCCTGCTAGAAAACAAATTCCAACCCAGACTACCATATCCTGCAAAACTCTGTTTCAAGATAAATGTACAAGTGAAGTAATTTCATGTCAAGAACAACGAAAGAATTTCTTTATGACAATGCTGACCCTACCGTGACCACTGAAAGACATACTAAGGGAGCCCAAAATGATCACAGATCCCCAGATGAGAACATAAGGTATCCACCAAATAGGGCAAACAATTAAGCAAAGGAGAGAAAGGGTTATACAACAAGTGAATAACATGTCAGTCATAAGGCCACACTCAATTATAACCATCAATGTCAATGGACTGAATTCAACAATTGAAATAAATCGGCTGGTACAGAGGTTTAGGAAGAAAAATCCAACACTATGTTACATACAAGAAACACTCTTAATTCATAAATAAATTAATAGACTGAAGGTTAAAGTATGGAAAAGACCACCACATGCTCCAGGACCTCAGAAGAAAAGCAGGCATAGCAATCCCGCTTGCACACAGTCTGAACTTAAAACCAAGAATGTTGAAACAAATGAAAAACCATACAGGTTTGGGAAAAATATGAGAGGAAGAAGAAACAGTCACAAATCAGTACACACCAAACACAAGAGCCCCACAACTGTACAAGAGAAATCTTAATAGACATGAAAAAATCTAACATACAGACCAATATCTGATTCATCCTGTGTACATAAGTGTATGGTTTTGCTATTGATGTTTTCTGCTTTGTCTGCTTCCAGTCACTTAGTTGTTTAATCTGTAACACATTCAGCTGTGTTATGCCCTTAAGTTCTTGTTTTCTTCTTTAAAGTTCTTATATTAGGGAGACTATACGATATTTACACATATAGGTCTGGTTTATTTCACTAATGAGTATATGTTCAATATACATCCATTTATATATGAAGTCTTCAAACTTATCATTCCCTATGGATGAGTAGTATTCCATTGTCTTTTGGATATGTGCTGCTCCTGGTGTAAACTCAGTTACTGTCATTCTCTCAAGAGTAGTACTTGAAAATAAGAGACTGGGCCAAAAACCATATTCTTGACAGGCTACAATGTATTTCCTTGAATTTCCAAATATCTGTGTCAAAATTGTGTAACTGCTTATATCACATTGTATGGAAAGTTATTAGAATATCAATGATGGTCAGAAAATATCATTTCCAAGCTAAGTCAAAGATATTTGATACTCAGAAAGCCAGTGATGATAAGCCCAGTACCTATGTTATAGAGTAATAGTATCACAAAGCTTTTC
>PVJA010011709.1:12071-53888 GCA_004027025.1 Myocastor coypus | reverse complement strand
AAAAAAAAAAAAAAAAAAAAAAAAAAAAAAGCCTTTTTGTGCTCAGTCATTCTGATGTGGACTCATTGCACCCTAGGGTGGAACTAATCATACCCCAGGATGGGCCCTTGATCCCGTTCTAGGGAGAAATCCAATCATATCCTAGGCAGGCCCTGGTGATACTCCAGGGAAGAAGCAATTGTACCCCAGAGTGGGGCTCCCACCAACAGAGAACCAGGCTGCTGAGTCATTCAGCCAAGTTGACACATTGTATCAACCACTATAGTATCTATCCTAACTCTATTATGTATACATATATTTATTTTTTCTTTTTAAAGTTTCTAATACTAGGAAAAAACATCATAGCATATGTTATAAGTAGATGGTAAGTCAAAATACAGTATGAATCATAAAACAAAAAGTATGATTAAACAATATTCAGAAAAGGAATTAAATATTAAATAATTAAAATTAAATTAAATATTTAAAAATAATATTCCAAAATTCAAATCAAATCATGAGTCCAACATAGAAGCCACAATGTTGTGTGTCATATGTACAAATCTGTAATCAATCCCAAGTACTCGTATAGTAGTTGAATAGGTTAATATGCTAAAAAAAACTAGGAACAATTTACCATGGTAGTAAACAATTATACTAAGAACAAAACGTAACATAAATATTGGAATGGCAAATACATGACCAGAACTTCTGATATTTTGGGGATAGCATATTGCACAAAGTTCTAGCATGTCGTGGACATGGACAGTGTCTATGATGCTTACTGGTGGCCAGGTATCACTTGTGGGACTGAGCTACTGCTATTTCCTTGATAACCACCCTATAGAACCAGACAGAATCATGAAATATAGGGTGCAGGAGAAGTCTGTTTGTAGAATATGCTGATAGACATATTCTGCTGTTGTATAAAAAAAAAAAAAATAGTTGAAGACTGCTTTTGTATACCTCTTTTCCCCCTGTGTTTAATTATTTGCTCTATTTGGTGTATTCTTTCCACTCTCCTCCATGGAGTTGTGATCATTTTGATCCCTCTACGGAATATCTCTTAGTAAATCCATGTATGGTTGGCTTTGTCCTCATGAAATTCTTTAGTTGTTCTTTGTCATGGAAGTATTTCACTTCTCTATTGAACTTGAAAGAGAGTTTTGTAGGTTATATCAGTCTGAGCTGGAATTTGTTTTCTTGCAAGACTTGAAGTACTTCACTCCATGCTCTTCTTGACTTGATGGTTTGTAAAGAGAAATCTGCCATTATTGTAATTTTTCCTTTAAGTGTGATTGGTTTCTTTAGTGGCTTTTAGTATATTGTTCCTGTGCTGAATTTCTAGGATCTTGATTATTATGTGTCTGGGTGTGGTTTTAATTGGGTTGGTGTCATTTGGAGTTCTACATGCTTTGATTATCCAAAAATTAAATTGTTTCCCCATATGTGGGAAGTTTTTTGCTAATACTTCTGCCTATATTCTTTTTATAACATTTGTATGACTCCTTCTTTATCATTGATGCCTATTAGTCTTGTGTTGTTTATCTTTACATCATCTTGCAGATGTTGAATTATTTTTTCTTGCATCCTAGTTGTTTTTAAGAGATCTTTTCTTATCTCTTCACTAGCTGCAGTGGTGTCTTTAAGGTCTGAAAGTCTACTTTCAATTTCAGTGAAATGATTTTGCCAGTTTGTGATTGAGGTTTTAAGTTCCTGTGTAGTGCTTTGAATGTGCTTCATACATTCTATTACTTTCCTATATTGCTCATTCAAGGATTCCATCATTTTTCTAGTCTCTTCTAATTTTTATCAATGTCTTCTTTAGAAGCACTTAGTACTTCTTTTATTATAGCTATTATTTCTTTTTTACTTCAGAAATTATTTCTGATCTAATTTCCTCTATACCTTTCTGCAGCTGCTACTTTACTTCAGATGCTATTATTTCAGATATTTCAGGTGTGTAATTTCCAATTTCTTCTATACTATTGTCTCTTGCATTTGTTCTGGGTGAGCTCAGGGCCTTAGAGTACATTTTGCTCCTTCTTTTTGTTATTTTGTATAGCCGTGCATTCTGACCTTTGGTGTAGAGTTTTGGTAGAGTTCTTACCTTAGCACCAGATCTGGATCCACCTAGTTCAAACTCATCCAGGTGAGTGTGGCTTGGATCTGGTTGCTGTGCTCCACTTCTTTGTGCTACAGCCCTTGGAGGAGAACCTGCTGTGCCTCTCTGGGAAGATGTTCTGCTCCTGGATCAGCTGGGTGGTTGTTGTCTCTCATTTCTCTGCAGGGAGTTCTGTGGCAGTTTTCCACACTGGTCCTGTCTGATGAATAAAGTTCCACTCACATGCTGGGCTTTGTTGCTGGGTCTAATGAGTTTCTGGTGGTCCCAGGGCAGGGTCACTCATGTGCCAAGCCTGGCTGCTAGCTCTAATGGGTTTCCAGAGGGCTCAGGGCAGTCTCACTCACACACAGAGCATGGTTGCTGGGTTAAATAGCACTCAGTTATGAAAAGGAGTGAAGAACAAATAAATGTCATAAAATAGATGAATCTAGAAAATGCTAAACCAAGTGAGAGAAGCCAGACACAGAGATCACATATTTTATAATAATTATCCCAATCAGATAAATTTATAGTGATGGAAGCAAGATTGAGGTTTCCGTTGTCCGGTGGATGAGGAGAACAATGGATAACTGCTTGCTGGGTATAAGTTTTACTGTGGAGCATTTGAAATGTTTTGGAACTAGATAGGAGTGATGTTCTACAACGTTATGAATGAAATGTCTAAATAACACTCTATTGTTCACTGTAAAATAGTTAATTTTGTTTATGAGTTTTGCTTCAGACATTTAAAAATTTTTGTAAGGGAGAAATATGATCCATCAAGATTTCTAATCCCACTTGCATTAGATTTTATAAACATCTTGTGTACTTTTTTCTTTAGTTTTATCCCAAAGGAAGTGCTACAGTTAATTTAGATACTATGCTCCAAAGAATGGTCCTGGGTTGCCCTCCAAATTTCAGTAAATATTGTATGAGTCTTTAATAAAATAGGCCTAATAACAATGGAAATAATAAAATCATCCTATGAGTCAGTGATGGAGCTGGGAATGGTTCCCAAGGAGCACTGCCTTTTAGTCTCTTCTAAATTCTGTTGATCTCTCTCCCTGTCCCTGAAATTTGTGACATAATTGAAGATGACTTGTCAAATGATGTCATGCACTCAAACAGGAGAGAGAGCACAGAGGGGCCTTGAACATAGATTATGCATCGCCATGTTTTCTGAGGCTGCTGTATCAAATTCAGTGTTGCCCTTGGCAAAACTTTGAAGCAGAAGAACATTTACCTCTCTTTTCTAGATGCCTTGAGTCTTATCTATCCTGGTCCTATGTATTCTCTGGCAACTAAAGAAACTTTCTATATCTAAGCTCCTGCTTGTCATCCATATTCACCACTGTTTTTGAAAATTGACATCATTTTTCCCTGAGGATAAATTTTGCATAAGTATTTCCAAACAATATTGTTAAAAATCTCTTCCTTTTGATATCAGCCCTGGATATGGTCACAGGGTTACTAAGAGCTCTGAGGGCCCATGGTGCACTTGGTGGTTGAGGAAGAGCATGTAGGTGTGATCCACTATTGCAGGTTGCCATGAGATCAAAGGTCCAGGCACCACTGAGAAGTTCTTAAACCTACTCAGGACAGCCTAGCAAGTGAACCAATGAACAGACAGAATTACAAAAATTTAAGGTTTATAAAAGTGGCTAAGATTCTAGCTTGAACTTGGTCAGAGGCAAATTATTGGATTCCAGCACCTTAAAGGGTAATGTGTAGCTGAACTGTGGTCCAGTTTGGATTACATCCATTTCAACTCCAAACAGTTCCTTCTCAGGTAGTGGGTGAGTCATTTTTGTATCCTCCTCACCATACAACATACACGCTTCACAAGATCATGAAGGTGGAGCACCAGACAAGGACTGGAGAGCCAAACCAGAACCAGAAAAGCCTATCTCTGTGTTTGTAGATAATCTTTGGCCTACTGGCCTAACCTCTTCTCATAGTTTCAAAAACGTTCCTTATCGTCCATAGGCTTCTGGTGATCCCCACTTTCTAGGAACACAAAGTGCTCAGTGTTGGACGATCCAGTCAGCAAGCGCTGAGCTGCTGGTGAGCTGAAGACAACCCGGGAGCTCCTGGAGCTCTCGGTGCTTCTTGGGCTCTTTGGCTCACAACATGCACTGCCCGTTCCTGTCAGGTCTCATGCACAACTGAAAGAAATTGGAGCAAAATACACAGACCTACATCTTACTAATTTTCTTGTATTTTAAATGCAAAATAGGAAAATCTCGAGGCAATGTGGACAAGGTAGTTATGTAAACATGTCTTCTAGAAATCTTTTAAGCTCCTATCTTTTTAATGTCACTTAGGACTCTCTTCTCTGTATTTTCCATGGCTTTAAAAGCTTGGCATTGATTTTTTAAGATCTTCTCTGGGGATAAGGACTATATTTTTCCCTTTCTTATTTTCAATATTTATTTTTCCATTTGAAGTTTAATGTTTTGGGGAAAGTTCCTTGGTCTGTGATTGGGAAAATTATGTTTGGGGCTGATGCCAAAACTCTGGGTGACTTTGATCCCCAGACAGCACCAAACTAAACATGGTCACAGCCTTATCGCCTCTATGTGAAAGTGTCACTTGCAGTCAGTGCCTCTGAGCAGGCTCAAGGACTTTGGAAATTAGATTAACCCTAGTGAGTAACTCAGCAGTGCATAGATAATATGATTTTTGAATGCTCTGATATAAACATTTGTAAATATGTTTCAAATTGCCAAAATAGCATGCATTAAAGAGGTGAAATAAGTTGTTTTCAATTTTTTAATATAATTTCAGGTGAATTTAGGGGTCAAGCTGCTAACCACTTGGGCAGGGCTTTTGCTAAAGAAAATTATTTGACATTGTTAAGGGTGTGCTGGTGCTGGTGCTTGAGACTGGCTTGCTTTGGGGGCAAATGAGCTTCTTTGCCACAGTACTGGGATAACAGGTGTGCACCAGCACATCTCGTTTTTGGCCAGCATAGCACGCCTAGGGTTCCAGGACTGGCATGGCATGTGGTACCAGGAGTCAAACCCAGGTCCTTGTGTTTACAAGGTAGGCAGTTATGCCACTGAACTATCTCCCCAGCCATGCCAGATTCTTAAGATATTGCTTTGAGAACTTATTAAAGAAATTTATCTATGACATTGATAAGAAGAAAAATAAGATACATACTACCCTTTCTGTATTTGTTAAACAATTACATCTATTTCCTTGTAATGTTTTTATTCACTTGTCCTGTCCTGTAGCATGGTACTGCTGTCATACCTCACAGCTAAAATTCCAGCGCAGTTAAATCCCAAGAGCATAAAATATCTTCAAATACAATAGAAAGACTGTGACTGAATTAATATAGTTATGGCCAGGTTTTCAAAGCAAATCTGTTCGTGTAAACTTTCTAATGTTTTTGAGCTGTTATAATCAATAATTTGGATTTAATAATATACATGATGTCTTAGTTATCTATTGCTACATGATAAATTTGCCCCAAATTTAACAGCTTAAAATGTGTGGCACATCCCAGTTTTGTGGATTCAGAGCCAGGTGTTTCTGGCCTAGTGACTCTCATGAGATTACAGTCATCAGCGAGGCTGCAGTCATCTGAAGGCTTGCCTGGGGCTGGAGAATCCACTTCCATTGCAACTCCCCTTCACACACGGCCAGCCCATGCCAGTTGTTGGTAGAAGGCCTCCCTTTTCCACCCTGCAGACTTCTCTGCAGGGCAGCTTCGGTATCTTTCTCTCATGGCAGCTAGGTTCTCCCAAAGGGATTGGTTGAAGAAGAATAAAAATGCAACATCATTCAGGTCATTGACCACTAGCCAAGCCATTCTCTGTGTTACCTGGGCCTGCCCTATCCATTCTGGGGACAAATGTACACAGAAAGATGTGAACATCAAGAGGTGGGGGGTTGGGGACCATCTTAGACACTGGCTACTATATCTAGGTCTATCTGGTCTCTCTACCTTAGACCAGCTGGAAATCTGAGGGAGCAATTTGTGGATTTCTTTGTGTATAATTGGCTTACCTGCTCTCAAGGGCTTAGTAATGGCTCTCTGAATGGCTTCCTGGTTTTTTCCTCTGCCTCTGAAAAGTCCTTCTATAGCTGAAATCCATCACTAAAACTCCTCAGAATCAGAACATGGAAAAGTTGGAAAGATCAACAATAATCTGGTCTACGTCCCATTTATTTATTTATTTATTTATTTATTTATTTATTTATTTATTTATATTTATTTGATACAGGGTTTTGCTATGCAGTTTGCACTTGTAGTCATCCTCCTGTCTCAGCCTTCCCAGTGCTAGCATTACAGGGGTGCACCACCATGCCTGGTTTCAGCGGCCAGATTGGCACAGGCCAGTACAGCATGGAGTACCTGGGATTGAACCTGGGTCCTTGCACTTGCCAGCCAGGTGCTTCAACTACTGAGATATCATCCCAGCCCCTTATCCCTCTTTTTGTAATGAAGAGATATCATTGTTTACAAGGCAAATCTAAAATACTTCTTAGGCTAGTTACCTATGATCACCTATAACTTGCAGATCAATGTGAGGAGGCTCTGGAAATTTCCTTTAGACCTTTGACTACTAAGATCCAGAAGGTTGAGAATTCAAGAGTTATATTTACAGTCCTTCATTTTTTATTTTAAAATTGGTTTGATAATTGCAATATTACATACTCTCTTGCCTGGCATACCCAGGCCCTGCCATAGAAAATCAGTTTTGAATAAAGAGAAAGCAAAATGTCAGGTGACCTTTGATGCCAGACATGTGGAGCTGGTACAGTGCTACAGCTGGGCATAATCCACAGTATAGCTCCATATGTGTTCCTCCCACCCATTCTCCCGGGATGTCAGTCATACTAGTAGATGACAGAATAAGTGAACCAAGCCTGGCTTGTTCAAATCTACCCTTCCTCAGGTTCCTCCTATCAATTTCCTAATCCAGCTGTCTTTTCTCTACAGAGCCAATGGGTCCTCTGGAAGATAACTTCCAGGAAGATCAACTGAATGGAAAAGAAAATCACTTCTTTGGACATAAACCAAAAATAAGTATAAAGCTAAATGGTGAGCAATTGCATTTGTTGAAATAATGTAACTTTAGTAAAGTATCAGACTTAAGAAACAAGACTTTTAGTTTTTTATTTATTTTTTTTAAGAGGAGCAAGAATTTATTGAGAAATAGCTTCTGCCTGAGAGTGATAAAAGGGAACCTAAAACATGTGCTGATCCTTATCTTGTTTGCTTGCTTTCTTTCTCTGTCTGTCTTTTCTTTCTTTCCTTCTTTCCTTCCTTCCTTCTTTCTTTCTTTCTTTCTTTCTTTCTTTCTCTCTTTCTTTCTCTCTTTCATTCTTTCTTCATAGCTTGCTTTTTTTTGTTTTCTTGGTGCTGGAACCCAAGGCCTGGCACATCCTACATTTATGCTACACCATTGAAATACACTCTCAGTGTAAGGTTTTCTTTTTTAGAATAATATTTGATTTGTTTTGCTCTTTCTGCTTAGCCTATACTTTGCAATTACATATGTCAGTTCTGCCCTGAATGTTGACAAACCAGCCTCATGGAAAAACTCCTCATGGAGTGCCCCATCTCCTCACATTGTGGCACTAATCTACTGGCTAGTGATGCTACCTATGTATCTTCTGTTTGGGCCAATCACAGAGAAGTATAAGCCAGTGTTGCTTTCAGGGGAAGAGCTGCAAAACTGCTGGTATAGATAATTCAGAACTGGAATTCATTTAACTTGTTTCTAGCTATACAGACATTTTTCACCATGGTTTGTTGGCATTTTCTCATCTCTTTGGATATGGGCCAGAGGTAACCCCTTTCATAAAGAACTTTGAAAATATGACTTGAAATAATGCAGACTTGCATCATTTTTAGCTGTTTGGCAAAGTGACTTGAAAAATGTGAGCACTTGAAGATTTCAAACTGTTGGCAATAGTAAGAACTTCTGTTTTCAGGAGCACAGTCAAGCTTTAGGTCTTGTTCTGTTTAAAGTATAACAGATACTCGCAATATTTCTAAGAGCAGTTCCTAAATGGGATCTTAGAACTTGTGTGTATGTGCACATGTGTGCATATGTGTGTGTGTGTGTGTGTGTGCATGAGTGTGTGAGAGAGAAAGACACAGAGAGACAGACAGAAAGACAGAGAAACAAAGACAGAAACAGAAGACAGACACAAAGAGAGAAAGGAAAAGAAAACAGAGACATACAAAAAATGTAATATACGAGATATAGAGAAAAACAAGAAGACAGACATAAAGAAAAAAATCATGCAGAGAGAGACTGGAGAGAAGGAGCAGGAGTTGATCATAACTTATAGAAGGACGTGGAATCCTTAGGAGCAGACAATACTCTGATCTTCAAGAATTGGAGTGTTGGGGACTGTGAGATAGCTTAGAGGACTAAGGACTTGCTTAGGCAAGTACAGGAACAATGGTTCGATCCCTGGCACTACAGGCCACACCAGCCCCATCTTCAGGCTCTCTGAGCTGGCCCTCAAGACCAGGTGTGATGATGCACACCTGTAATTTCAGGACTGAGGAGGCTGACTGTGAGTCTTCCTGTGTAGTGAGACTCTGTTCCAAATACACAAAAAAAAAAAAAAAAAAAAAAAAAGAATTGGAGTGGAAGGATTAGATGGAAGGCATTTGAAATGTCAAAGAAGGCTATAGAATAGTGATAGCAAAACTATGTCAAGTGTGCCACAGCAGGCGGTGTGTGTCATTAAAAGCTCTGAAAGGTTTGCTGTAACAGCTGCAGAATGGAGAGAAGTTGTGAACAGTGAAAGGTCAAGGCATATTTTCAGAGGATAAAGGGAAGGAAACATTCTTACTAAAAACAAAAGAAGTCTTGGAAAATCTGCTTGGTGGTCAAGAGTTTCTGGCAGCCAGAGACCAGAGAATGTACTCTTCCTGGGAGAGACTGGGTTATCTTGGCAGGGGAGGGCCTGGAAGCGCTCCTGAAGGATATAGCCTTGTGCCACAACAGCCCCTACTTGGCCCCAGTTGAGGAGTTTCTCTGTAGCAGAGGGTGAAATGTGATCTCAGCAAATACCTTGTAGCTTTTCCCTCACGCAGTGAGAATAAGAAAAGGTCCTGAGAACCCAGGTGAGCTGATTAAGTGGGACCACATTCAAAACAGGCTTGAAGAAGGAGAAGACAAAAGCTAACTAAAAGGAAAAGCCCCAAGAGGTGCTACAGAACCAAGAAAAAGAGGGGTGAACCAATTAACATTGATGGATGCTATCAGTAAAAGATGAAGATGACACTGTTTTCTTCATCTCAGATGAAAAAAGATGTCATACACTTTTCAACTATGTTTTCTTCTGCTGGGGGTTGAAGTCAGCGTCCTTGTTTTGTTTTGGTACTGGGAACTGAATCCAGGAACTAGCCCTTACCATCCAAGTGCTTGTGCTGCAGAGCTATATCCCCAGCTTGAAGCCAGGGTCTTGTGTATGGCTGGGAAGTGTTCTCAGTGATTTACATTTTATTTTATTTCATTATTATTTTACTTTATTTTGAGCGGGGTCTTGCTAAATTCCCCAGATGGTCATGAATTTGCCATACTTCTTTCTGCCTCAGCTTCCCAAGTGACTGGAGTCATAGATGTGCACCACTGTGCTCAGCTTGTGACATGAATTTAATTTTAACTTTCCATGGGGGTTTATGGTCTTTGTAGAAATAAAGCTGTCACAAAAGGATCAGAATGTACAAATTTCTGATTCATAAAGCATTTGCAACTTGGGCTCTATTCCTTATTGCCTCCTCAGCCCCTCGATGAGGCTTGGAGACTAAAAACAGTTATCTGTCTCCTATGCACACACTTGGTGACCCTGGGGTAGTAGGTGACTAGGAAATAGAAAAACTTGGAGATTTCATAGACCCTGTGATTTCAGGAGTAGATGAAATAAACGTTTTTGAAGAGTAGAAAACAGAAGCCATTACCAGGTCTGTCTACTTTATATAGTGACTCCACTGCTGCCAAATTTTGTTCCCTGGGATATCCTAAGTGTATTGGATTTTTTTTTTTAATTTACAACAATGCCAGTTTGCTTCGGATATATCTTCTAGTTGGATCTCTTACTACCTAGTAGTCACTCATATATTAGCAAGAGCTAGATTATGCACACCAACTGGAAGATGTTAATTGCACTGAGACACTGGATCGATAATCTGAGAACCTCTGAGGAGCAATAGTGTGATTGTAGAGCCTGGGTCATTTTGAAGAGATGAGGGAACCCTGGGCAGATCTGAAGCCGGAGTCTTATGGAAGCTCAAGAATCTGGAGACTGGGTTTGACAGAGTGCCCCCTGCTCCTGGTACTAATTGTCCTTCACTGAAAAGGCTCAAACTTTTCCAGCACATCTCAGTTAAGTCTTGCCAACTTTATTCTTACAGTTCTTCAATGCATTCCTTTCTTCCACCTCTAGCACAGTTCTCTGTCAGCTATTCCTTTATTGTCTCCTAAGTAGCCTTCCCATATCTACTCAAATTCCATCTGGCTCACTCTCTATATTGTGGTAACTGTTTGAAAGATATTTCCTCCTACACTCTCACTGCCTTCAATTTAGTATCTTATTTTTCTCTTTTTGTTTGTTTGTTTTGTGGGGCCAGGGTTCAAACTCATGACCTTGCACTTGCCAGGCAGGCACTTGTGCCACGGAGCTATCTCCCCAGCCCCGGTATCTTATTTTTCTTACAGCCCCAAATGTTATGAAGACTTGGAAAGTCTCATGTTTCTGTCCTATCCATGTTTTCTTTTTGCTTCTCCTCAGAGTGCTATTGTTTGGTCTCTGCACTTCCATTACATCAGGTTTCTTCAGTTCCTCTCTCCCTGCCTCCAGCTGCCACAGAGCCTCCACACGTGGCACCCTCTCTGCCTTTGCTTTCCCTTAGCTCTCAGACCACATCATTTCCTTGGGGGATGATTCTTTACCTGCTGCCTGAATCAAGTCCTCATGGCAGCCAGGCATAGCAGGCACATGACTGTAATCCCAGCTCTCTGGAGACTGAAGCAGTGGGAGCATGCAAGCTTGAGGCCAGCCTGGGATACATAGTGAGTTCAAGACCATCCTGTACTACACAGTGATACCCTCTTTAAAAGATAAAAACAAAAAGCAAAAAATAGGTCCCCATGGCACCATGTATGTTTCTCTTATACTTAATGCATGCATTTGTATTTATTTGTGCTCCTGTATGATGAATGCTTATGTTGTTGTATATTGTATGGGCTGGAACTTGCTCAAATGTTATATCAAGGTATTCTGTCTTTAACCTGTTATTAGATCCTAGCTGCTCAGTGTGGTATCTGCCTTAGCATGAGAAGCTTTTAATAAATGTGAGTAAACCAATCCAACAATACTATTTTATTCCACAGGATGAGTAATTGGTAACACTTTATCAGCTCTGAGTGAAGGTTATTGCCTGAGGTTCTTGTAGTTTACAAACTTCCCAAAATGCACACAAACATTTGTGCACTTAGAATTTTCTGAGAGAAAGCATTCATACCTTTCAACATATTCTCAGAGGGGTCTATGAATCATTGCTCTTCCTTCCAAAAAGTTAGTGACAGTGGACCTGGAGTTACTTGGATTTTTAAAGGAATCCCCTCTTACACAGTGAACCTTAAGTAGTAGATAAGTGTCAAGCACACACAAGACAAGGAGAGGCCAAGGCCAAGGCCAAGGTCTGCCTGATTGGACTGATATTGTAGATACACAATTACACACTCTCAATATTTCACTCACATGGAATATGAAAGGAATATTAACAAATTTTAGTTCCCCATGGTCCTCACCCAACACACAGAAGAGGATAACACTGAGACAGAAAGGTTTCTAACCAACCAATTTGCTCTATCCACTCAGCATCTTGGCAGATCTACAGACTGCTGGAGGAAACCCTTTCAATCACTTCAGAAAGTAGGAGATGAGAATGATACAGCCTGAGGGTGGGAGTTGTGGGTTGAGGGTGAACTACCAGGAAAGAACCTAAGGTGATCTGCCAAGAGTCAGAGGAACTCATCATCTGCAGGACACAAGAGGAGACTTCCTCCTCCTCCTCCTCCTCCTCTTCCTCCTTCTCTCTCTCTCTCTCTCTCTCTCTCTCTCTCTGTCTCTCCTCTCTTTCTTTCCCTCAAATGTTTTGTTTATTTGGTACAGCTGTGGTACTCACTACACAGCTCAGAATCATAGTGATCTTTCTGTCTCAACCTCCCAAGTCCTGGGATTGCAGGCATGTGTTGCCATGCCCAGCTTTGGTGGTGGGCTTGGCAGGCTACTGGGGATCAAACTCCAGTACTTGTGTTTGCGAGGCTGATGCTTAGACTTCCAAGCTATATCCCCAGCCCATATTTCTTTATAATATGTTAACTATAGAGATTGAACTTTTGATGGGAGGCGCAAATTTACAATGGCTGGTTTTACATACTTCCCTAAGGGATGAGCTGAGTATCCCTTTGAGATTTCCCATTATCTCTTCAGAGGTAGGTCATCATCCCCTACCTACTAAGACTAAGGTTAAGACCACTAGAACTTAGCTCCAGGGCAGGTTCTCATTAGTTTAAGATCACCACAGCCTTCTGAGTCATCAATAACTCTCTCCTTAAATCAATAAATGCTGAATGTTCTGGCTTCCTCATGGTCTTTTGATCCCAGTGAACAATTGGTTGTCCCATATTCCCATTTCTAGCTATTTGTCTCTTGTTCTTTTTCTCACACACTGTAACACCTGACAGTGTTGCAGGCAGCAAAATTAGACAGAAATATCATGGGCTGTCAGGTAGGCCCTTAAGCAGACAATATGGAAAACATGGTAACTTTATAGCTTTGGAAGAGATAGAAACTCCCTCTTTGTGACAGACCTCAAGACAAAAGAGTAAACAAATGTAGCTACACACCTCCCTAGAGAGTCACTAAACCAGCCTCCAATAGGAAGAGACCCTGTCCTATGACTGTCTTCCTCATTTGGTCCTGGATTTAATCAACTTTACTTGAACAATGGTTCTTAAATCCCATTGGTTGATCATAGTTTTGTCTCACCTCATGCCCACCTAAGCAAGTTCAGGTGTTCTCTACCACCTAAGACCTGCCTCACTGCATGGTTTTACTCTATAAAAGTTCCTGGAAGACACAGCTTCCCAGGAGACAACTTGCTTGGCCCACCCTTCTGTCTCTCTCAGACAGAAGCTTTCTTTACCCCGGTAAATACATTCTGTCCTTAACCTCAGTCTTTCCCTAAAGTTCATTCTTCAGTTTTAGAGAACACAAACTTGTCTAGGTACTCTTTAAGGCTACCCTGATGTCTTTAAGATTTCCTCCGACTTTATCCTCTAGGAGGTTTAGGGTTTCTCTTTTAATATTTAGATCTTTAATCCATTTTGATTTTAGTTTAGTGCATGGTGATAGACTTGGGTCAGTTTTTATTTTTCGACATGTAGAGATCCAGTCTTTCCAGCACCATTTGTTAAAGAGGCTATCTTTTTCCCAGTGAACACGTTTGGCCCCTTTGTCAAAAATAAGGTGGCTGAGTGTGTTTGTATTTACTTCTGCATCTTCTAATCTATTCGTTAATCTTTGGTCTATTTTTTTTTTTGCCAGTACCATGCTGACTTTATCATGTAGCTCTGTAGTATAATTTTAGATCAGGAATTGTAATGCCTCCTGTTTTACCTTTGCTGCCCAGGATTATCTTTGTAATTCTGGGTCCTTCCTAGTTCCATATAAATTTTAGGAATGACTTTTCCAGGTCTGTAAGGTATATTGATGGTATTTTGATAGGAATTGCATTAAATCTGTATAATAATTTAGGGTGTATGGTCATCTTCACAATGTTGGTTCTTCCTACCCAGGAGCAGGGAATGTTTTTTAGTTTTCTGAAATCCTCTAGGATGCCTTTTTTCAGAGTACTATAGTTTTCATTGAAAAGCTCTTTTACTTCTTTAGTTAGATTAATTCCTAAATATTTCATTTTCTTCAGTGCTATTGTAAAAGGTACTGTTTCTCTAATTTCTCTCTCAGTTTGTTTGTTATCTGTATAGAGGAATGCCATTGACTTTTTGTGTGTTGACTTTGTAACTTGCTATGCTACTGAATTTGTGTATTAATTATAGTAGCTTATTGGTGGAGTTTTTGGGGTCTTCCAAATAAGTTATCATGTCATCTACAAATAATGATAATTTAACTTCTTCTTTACGTATTTTTATTCCTTTTATTTCTATCTCTTACCTAATGGCTGTAGCTAATGATTCCAGAATTATATTGAATAGGAGTGGTGATAGAGGACATCCTTGTCTTGTGCCAGATTTGAGACTAAAAGACTTCAGTTTTTTTCCCATTTCGAATTATGTTAGCTGTTGGATTGTCGTAGATGTCTTTTATCAGGTTGAGGTAGAGGCCCTCTATTCGAATTTTCTGTAGGACTTTGAACATGAATGAGTGTTGGACTTTGTCAAAGGTCTTTTTTGGATCAATTGAGACGATCATGTGATTTTTGGTTTGGGCTCTATTGATATAGTGTATTGCATTTATAAATTTGAGTATATTGAACCATCCTTGCATTCTTGGGATGAATCCTACCTGTCATGGTGTATAATCTTCTTGATTTGTTGTATTCTAGTGGCGAGGATTTTATTGAGGATTTTTGCATCTATGTTCATGAGAGAAATTGGCCTGTAGTTTTCTTTTCTAGTTGCATCTTTTTCTGGTTTTGGTATCAGTGTAATACTTGCCTCTAGGAATGCTTTTGGAAGTATTGCTTCCTTTTCAATTTCACTGAAGAGTTTGAGGAGTGTTGAGATTATGTCTTCTATAAATTTCTTGTAGAATTCAGTGGTGAGCATAGGATATTTCTAACTACAACTTTTTCCTTGTTGTCAGCTGCTTGCTTTTTCATTCACTTAACATTTAGGTTCACTAAAAATTCAAATGTTCTCCCCCCTCCCCATGATGGTTCTGAGGACAGTAGGCAGTACTGAACCACAGCCACTAAATTTAAGATAAAATGTTTCTTGATCCAGGGCTGGCATTGTTTAGGGAAGAGAACTGCAGGGATGCACTCTGCATTTCTAAAGGTTCTTCAAAATGAACTCAATAGGGTGGGGCATGGTGGTGAACACCTATAATCCTAGCACTGGTTGGAGAGGAGTAAGGAGGTGGGGAGTGGGAGGATAAGTTTGCAGCCAGGCTGGGCTACAAAGTGCGTGCAAGGCCAGCCTGACCAGCAAAATAAAACCCTGCCTCAAAAAGATACAGCAAAAATAAAATGAAGTTTTCAAAAGTGGAAAATCGTTTGTGTTTAAGCGACAGCCCTAGGGTAGAGCAAGCAGACAAGCTTTGCTGCTGATTATGTACAGTGGTGATGATTCACAGGTCCATGGAAGAAAGTGCTGCCCCTTCCCAGGCTCTGGTGAGCTCACGGAAACAAGGCTTCCTGAGAAGCAGCAGAGCTTGGAGAAGATGCAAATTGAGTTCTCTTACACTGAATGGACTTAGCCCCAGGTTATAGCAGCCCACACTCTGATTTAATAAGCTGGAGAGTTGGTACTTCTTAGTAATGAGCAGACTTCTGAGGAAATGAAACCAATTTATGAGTTTTACTTCATTTGTTGTATAGCAGAAAACCCCCTGACTAGTGACTGGAATAGTGGTCGGTAATGTTTTGGAACAAAGTGGCAAGTTGAAAAACAAAACAAAACAACCCCCCCCCCCAAAAAAAAAAAAAAAAAAAAAAGGGCTTGGGAATAGGACTAATTCTCTAGCCTACTTCTTAGCTGATGGAATTTTGGTCTCTGTCTTCACAGGACAATGTGAAGACAGTGCCCTACTGTTCCCACAATGTGGTCTCTGAGGGGTGTACTCAGCTCCTGCCTTGTCAGCAGGCCTGTTTCTTGTTTAAAGCCAGTGCTGAGATTATTAGTAACAAACCTGGAGGTATCATTTGAATACTCATTCTAAGAAGATGTGTTATGGGAACTCAGGAGATCTCCTGCAGTCAAAAGAAATCCCTATGCATATTTGGCCAAATGCCCTGGGTCTATGAGAATGAGATTTAACTGTATTCAAAAGACATAGGAAGTATTGTGAATCCTTATATTTTCTTGAGTATTAGGTAAGTGGCAAAAGCAGTTTGTTTGTGGTGATGAAGAAGAACTTACAGCACAGGTCTGTTGAAGCAGTGTCACTGTGTCCCTGTGATGCTAGTGACAGGGCTGGTAAAGCTCCTTAGGGACTTCTCTAGGAGCCTAAAGGAATGTGGGCTTCTGTGGAATCACTGTAAATGATGGTGGGAAGATGGCGTAAACCTTAAGAGTGATGATGTAGTGGTGACCACACTCTTGTACAACTTATTCTTCCTTCCTTTGCCTGGCATTCTAAATTTGAAAGAAAAGTCATGCTTACATAATTAAGATATTAATTGCTGGGGCCGGGAGCTAGCTCTGTAGAATAAGAGCTTGCCTGGCAAGCGTAAGGTCCTGAGTTCAATCCCTGGTACCACACACACACAAAAAGATTAATTGCTAACTAATCTTTCTTTAGATTTACAGGACCCAGGACATCTGGTTACCTTTAGATAACATCAGAATATGTGAAACTCTTCTTTATTTTTGATACTGTGCATCAGCTAACAAAGCATGTAAGCTATTATGATGTTTAATTTCCAGAAAATTGTTTAAAGTATTACAGGAACTAGCCCCAGGAGATCAGGTAATTTTCCATGTTCCAACTAGAGTGAAATAAAAAAAAGAGATGCATGCTCTGAATCCTGAAGACCCTGCCTGGCAGGTAATTTTCCTGCACTTTGACCCTCCTCTCTCCTTTCACACTCAATGCTTGTGCTCCTCTAAAAGCTTTTTTGGGTCCCTGAATAACTGAGATATTCTGGGGGAGATTAAGGAGGGTCACAGCCCCCCCCCCCCAATTCTTAGGCTGCCGTCCCTGGAACACACCTGATGGCTTTCCCTCCAAATCTCTTCTCTTGAGTACTGGCTTTCAAACAGACAGACTAGAGTTTGAAAAACCACAACATAAACTGGAAACTCAAGCCCTGGGTCTTCAAATGCTTTCTCAGACATGACCTTGACTTCTGTTTTCTTGCCTATTAAATGGGAATATAATTCTCTGTCTTCTAAACATGCAATCAGGCTAAAGAATTAAAATAATATAAACCATTTTTGGAAATCAAAACCCGATACAAATAAAGAGTACTATTCTTGACCTTGCATAGCCTGTGAACAGAATTAATGTGGGAAAAGAAAGCTATTATATTTAAATGGTTACAAATGAGTAGCACTTTCTTCTTGTCTGGATTTTAATTTAAGCCTGAGGATTTATGAGAGAAAACATCTGACTGAGAGTAGACAAGGACAATTATTTGGAGAGAAAAAAATATGATTTTGCAATGTGTGCCCAATGCCAGTGCTCCAAAGGCACAGCAAGGCTGACAGAATACTGTCTGGTCTCTGGGGGAGATGAATGCAGAGCATTCCTTGCTGCTGGCTTATTGCATGAGGCAAACAAAACACTGTTTCCCTCAGATGAACAGTATTGTAAGGGATCTCACCAATAGAAGGAAACTGATGGCAAAACCTCTGCTCACGTTACAAAATGCTGCCCATTGAAGTGAATATCTATACCATTGCATCAACACAGCCCTGCACCAAAGCTTACCAAAGGACACCTTCAAATTTCCCTCTTTTCTGCTTTCAGCTTCCCAGTTCCAACACCAATAAACAGACATCACCATCGTTGTACTGCTCAGTGCACATAACCTGTAACTTAGTAACTGAAAAACCAAAGCAAACAGGAGAGCACGAGTCACTGGTCCTGCTGGATGGAGCAGTGAGAGGAAGGAGACCCAAGAAGTCCATCTGCAGCCAGGGGCAACTCTGAGACCAGAGTCTGACCCTCTCTCTCCCTGTTATGATTTCTTTGGCTCAAGGGTTTTGCTTTTCTGTTCCAATTCAGGTTCCATCATGTTCAGTGACTCATGAACACCTCACAGATTAGTACATGGATATTAACCAAGGAAAAAGAACTGAATAAAATATAAAGCAGATGGCCAACTGGGCGGAGTATCAACAAGGATTGCTGCAGAGTTGGAGCAGCAGGGTCTTCAGGTCACATGGCGTTAGGCTGGGCAAGTGATTCCAGAAGTGGGTGGTAAGAGAGGCTTGGGAGTGGACAGCAACATGACAGACCACGTCTGTGGTTGTGGTGACAATCATACTGTAGGGGTGTGGTCACAACAGGGAATGAGAAACACAGACCAGCTGGGCAAGCAAAGGAGGAATCTTGTTCTCTGGCTGCATCCTGACTCTTTAGGGATTCCAGGTGGATGGATGGGAGATCAGCCATCACCTGGGAGGGGCTGCAGCAGCACTAGGTCATCCTGGACCTGTGTACTGAAGCACACAACCAGGAAAGAAGACCTCCATGTACGTGGGAAGGTAGGCATTTACACCCCAACTTTAGAGTTAATGGGTATGGGTAGCAGGCTTCTAAACTCCATTTAAACTGCAAAAATAACTTATATAGGAAGCAGTCTGGATGGTTCCAGTCGATCAATTTCACATGAGCATACACCTATGTACACCATTCTAATTGTTCTCTGACCCTGCACCCTGCACCCTGCACCTCCTTGCTTGGTCTATGACAGCACGAAGGCCATCCCTCCCAGGCATCTGTCACCACACACTGATTTTGCCTGTCTTTGAGTTTCATGTAAACAAATTTCATGTGCTTAATAATGTCTACTCACTGTATCTGTCCTTTTCACTCGACATTTATCTGAGATTTGTCCTTGCTGTTGAACACACTAGTACATAGTAATCTGAAGACATACTCTTTCCTTCTTTTGGTATTTATTTCATTTTGAAGTTGATGATAAGACAGGTGTCATAATATGTAAATCCTAAGCTAAAAGAGAAGAAGTTCTTTATGAAAAATGTCTGATGGGAGGCTGCTTGGGTGGAACAACATTGTCACAGTTGAGCGCACCTTCCCCTCCCCCCGCCCCCGCATAGTTTTTACTGTGTGTGCTTTCCAGCCTCCCGCCACAGCACCACAGCGTGTACCTTTCCTCCAGCCTTGCAACGGTGGCCTTTTGTTCCCAAAGAGTCAGAGCTGCTACTGGCTAAATCACAGGGTGGTTAAGGCTGTGATTGAAATTTAGGAGACGGCCTTCAATGTCACCTTTGATGATCTAAAATGCACACAAGGTAAACCGGAGCTTCTCCATAACAGCGCGCAGAGGCTCATTTTTGGATTGTGTTCTCCTAGAATCCCGCTGCAGTCGACTGATGTTATTAAACTTTGAGGACCCCTTTCAGAAGAATGTTTTGCTCGGAATAGCAGTGTTCTGCGGGAGATGGTGACCCAGTGACCTCCCACAATTGAATATCTTTCATTTTATAGAGAATCCGAAGCTCTCATCATTAAGCCTACCGAGAATAGCAGCGTGGATTTTTCTTTTTCTACTTTAGCACATTCCAGGGGACCAAGGGCTGTGCTTCCTGAGCATAACCAGGACACGAGCTTTTGCAATGTAATGAGGTAAAGGATGCACAGAGCAAAATTCCCAGGTGCTGCCCAAGGAGAAATGCTGCACCCTTACGTGTGTTGCACTGAGGTTTCCTTACATTTGTAAGTGTAAAATAAACATCCACTCAATCACCACAGGGAAAAGATGTACCAAAATAAATGGAAGTGGGTTACACCATTACATTTAAGTAAATGAACTGTTTGAAGCAAACAAACAAAAATAGACCTGCTTTTGCACGATCCTGCACAACTGTACCAGCAAAACATGCAATTAACCCACAGCTGTAGTAGCAACCCCTATGTGCTTCCTCTAAAGCTAGCACTGGCTCAAGCCTGTGACTTTGAGATCCTGGGCTGGGGTAGGGGTTGCAGCCGTGGCAGAGGGACAGACATTTACACATGGACTCATGAAAAGTGCCTCAAATGAGGAGTTCACATCTATAGAAGCATCTGGTTTGAGTGTGTTTACCAAGGTGTGGTGATTATCTACACATTTAATTAATTAATTAATAATTGTACGTATTTGGTACAGGGTCTCATTATTTCACTACACAGGTCAGACTTGTAGCGATCCTCCTGTTTTCAGCCTCCCCAATGCTGGGAATACAGGTGTGCACTACCACACTGCACTCAGTTGCCCACCCATTATGCCCAAGGGCAGGGCCAGTGTGGCATGCCATACTGGGGAATAAATGCTGGTCCTTGCACTCTCTAAGCAGGTGCTTAGTCCTCTATCTGCAAATTTTGATTAATAGATACAGTATTTTTTTAAAAGCAGAAAAGTTAACTTGCAAGGAGTGTAAAGGAAAACCAGGTATAGTGGTGCACATCTAGAATCCTAGCACTTGGGAGGTTGAGGCAGGAGGATTACTGCAAATTTGAGGCCAGCATGGGCTACAAAGTGAGTTTAAGGACAATCTGAACTGCATAGTGGGACTCTGTGTCAGATACTGGCCTTCCATATAAAAATAATAAAGGAAGAAAAGTTCCAGATGGAAGTTGATCAAATTATGCCTGGCATGGGGGCACATGCCTATAATACCAGCACTTGGGAGGCTGAGGCAGAAGGATCACCGTGAGTTTGAAGCCATGCTGGGTTACATAGTGAGTTTAGGGCCAGCCTGAAATACTTCATATTTCAAAAATATTTCTAAATAAAAGAAATAACATTGGTCAAATTATATTACTATATTCTGCTCTTGGTAAAAACAATGACTTTTTCATAGGACTGTCATAACCACATATACTTAGGTACTTTGAAAATCAGGGAGGAAGCCATCTTCTGTTTAAGGAGTAATCAGGGTTGTAAGAATGATTCAACCTTTTATTGTATTAAGAACCAAACACAGACAGAATGACCCTAATATTTTTGGTTTATTTCAGGAAACAAACTTTGTTTCCTCTTTTGTCTTCACAGCTGTGCTGTGTCATGTCCTTAATCATGCTGGAGACAGGACAAAATATCTGTCTAGCTTCTGAATCCTTCCTACATCCAAGACCTATTCTAAGGTCAGGCTTGACCACACAGGCTGCTTGGTGATTTTTTCAGTCAGTGTCATCAATCTGATGTTTTGTTTTATTCAGTAAGTTTTATTTTCATAGATGTCATGAGTGTATAATGTGTGAAGAGTCCTTTTTTTGTGCCTTTACTAAAGCTTAAAAAACAGGGAGAGCTTAGGAGCTGATACTGCCCAGAGGCCTTCTTAAGCCTCTAGTAGAACACCTGAACTTTATGTCTCAAGCATTTTATTTTCCCTGTCTGTTTACTAGAATCAGGAACCCAGAAGATTCATTTTGTTTCCACCTGGCTTTGACCAAACTACTTCTAACTGAGGTCCGACCTTTCCCTGACTTGTCTGTCAGTTCCTGAACTGCCTTGGAGGCAGGAGGCATGAGCCATGGGGCGGTGGCGGCCAGATTCAAGGTGAAACACTCAAGGGCTTGTTTCCCTATGTATGGGAAGGTACCTTTGGACTTGTCTCACCTAATTAGATGAAATCTCTGGCATGTTCATGTCTGCAATTTGATTTATCCAATTATAACCTGGTTGGAAAAAATGTGTATTCTTCTGTAACTTGGCTTATGCAAATAATATTATTGTTACAGAGGGCGAATGAATCTTTTAAAGGAACATTCCAAAAGGGGGGGGGGCAAAAAAGGGAATTTGCATAATATTTAATCACTGCTATCAATTGCCTTGGCTGCATAATATTTAACCACTGCTATCAATTGCCTTAGGTTTCCGACTCTGATTTAACTTATATTCTATATTAATATCTCTCAAAAATTCCTTTCCCGAAAAATCCTGAGGGATCAGTTGAGGCAAGTCACCATTTAAAGAGGGTTCCATATCAGTTTGAAGACATGTACCCTGTTAAAATTGAGGGTCATGCTAAATTAAGAAGAAACAAAAGAGATTTTCCTCATATACCCATTTAAAATAGAATACCAGGTGATATGGGCAATAGGGGTGGCAAAGCTGGCTGGGAAAGTGTGCAGGACCTGTTAATTACCAAATCCCCCAGCAGCTCCAGGACTCCTGTGCTGAGCCTCTGCACTCTTGCTGTCGTGAGATGTGGATGCCATACAAGAACGGCTACCACAGGAAGCTCCTTACAGTGACTTCCTGTGATAGCCCACACTGCATGTCCCAGGCTCAGTGTGTACTTCTTTTTCTGCTTTTACCTTCTTATTTTCTTGTTCTGCCTGAGTTTGCCCAGCAGAGATAGTTTCTTCCATTTTCCTCACTTTTCAAATAAACTGTTAACACTTCAGGGTCTTGTCCCATGCCATGCTTTGTTCCAGTCAAGAAGAACCTAGAATTCGATTGCAAGCCATTTCCAAAGGAACTATCTCATAGCACAAGCAAAATTAAATCAATTCATTTTACTCACCTAGTGTTAGGAATTTAATTTGTGCTTGTTGAGCTTAGACTAAATAGCCTCTTTCCACAAAGTCATTTCTTTTTATTTTTAAAAATTATTATTTATTATTTATTTATTACAACAATTAATACATTGCATATTGTTGTCTGTCATTTATTTTTACAGGAGAAAATTTCTGGGATCCTTATTTGGCCTTTGATCTCTGTCTCTTGGTCTCTGTAGATGTCAGCTTATAATGGGGCCTTGTTCCTATAGGTTTAGCTGTCAAGGGTGTTTGGTTCAGTCTTTATGAGGCTCTTCCGATATTTCTTTCAATTCTTTCCATTGCTAGTCTGTTCTTGTGGCAGGGATCATTAAATGAGTATACAGAAAAAGCAGAAAATATATTGGCTAATGAGATTCAAAGGTTAGGATTCACTTACTGTAATAATCATAACATGAGAATGTACAAGACTGGGCATGGTGGCGCATTGCTGTAATCCCAGCACTTGGGAGGCTGAAAACAGGAGGATCGCTGAGTCTGAGCTGTGTAGTCAGACCTTGTAGACCCTGTACTACATTCAAAAAAAAAAAAAAAAGAATGTACAAAAATAAAGTGAATGTGTTAGCAAACATTTGTAGACCAAGTATCTCAACCCCAACCCAAAACCCACTTATTTATCACAACTTGCCAGCTCTGTAACTAAGCCTAAACACGAAGGGTTTAGTTTAGGAAAAATCATCTAATACCGCTGTGACATCATCATGAGAGGGCTCTGTGTGCTCACTGAAGCATGCGTGCCACCCGCCTGCTCTTGTGGCTCCATGCAGTACAACAGCGGTTGATTTAAGAGGATTTGGCTAACGCTTACCTTGGCATGGGAGCACATAAACAGTGAGGATGCTATCAAGTCTCTAGGGTCTTTAAGTTATCCCTGTGTGTGCTAATGGTCATGGACTGACAAGTGCTTACAGAGAAAATTTGAACGTCTTTTAAAATTATCCTTTATTATGGACAGGTACCCCTATCTTTGAAATTAGCATAAACATAAGATGTTTCTGACATTAAAAAAAATCTATAATTACTATTTATATGATATCATTTAATTGTATGTAATTACTGCAGAAAGGGTTAGGTTCTCTTTTTTAACTTTCTAGATTTTCATATTGTGGACATTAGACCACTGACTTTATTAAAATGTGACAATGGCAGATTATTTGTAATATTTTGTCCTTTAATAAAATGAGAAATTAAACCTTTGTGATACTCAGTAAATGGGAAAGATCACCTAGGCAACTCTCCTTGCAAGAGGAGCAGCTGTCTCCTTTTTGGCTGAGCCTGACCCTGTTTCCGTGTGCTGATATGTGCAGAGCTGGCTAGGACTTTTCCTTATCCCTTCAACTGGCTTTAGGCAATGCATAATCTTTTTTGTTTAATGTATCAGTTATTTAATTAAGTTCTTAGTAGGAAATTTAGAACACTAATTTATGAGGATAAATTCCACTTGTTAGAGGAAGAACAGATCGCAGGTAGCCCTGGAGCTGAGAAACAGCTTTGGTTTTTGCTAAAATATGTGCGTCCACCGCTTCCTGGTGCACCTTGTGCTGCTCTGAAATCTGGTATCTCTCTTTCTCGATGTTGAAAATCTCGCCTTCCTGGTGTCTGGGTTTCGGTAGCTTCTTGAAGTAAGCATCCATGAGGTGCTTGGAGATTCTCACTGTGCTGATACTAATTTTTGTAGAGGTGACAATAATAAATTTATGGTGTATTTTTCAGAGAGGAACACAATTCACCCTAAGAGGCCCAGTCACAAATAGCGAGCCACTGGCCAACTGCTTTAGGAAGTCCACTCTCTTGCCTCTATGACACCTGGTAGGATGATTAAGATGGTGCCAGGAGTGATGCTAGCTCAAAGTTTCCTCACTTGCTGACTGAAGGGTTTCCTGCTGTGGTTCAAGAGCTTTTGGAGCACAACTTCAGTAGGGTAGTATCTAGGCATTTTTCAAAACTTTACCACCTGGGTACTACCCATTCTTGTCCCCAGTGACTGGTTTTGCGATTGTAGCAAGAACTTTCTCCTTTTTCTTCTCAATCTTTGATTTAGCAGCTGTGTACTTTCTCTTTTACAAAGCCTTTCTGGAATATAGAACAGATTGGGAATATCTACCAATTCCTTTAATCAGGACAGGATTTTGGCTGCAGTGGGGCTGCCTCTTCTTGAACTATTTATTTATTTATTTATTTGCCTTCACCTTACCCTTTTCACTAGTACCACTGGCAGCAGCCTTCTTGGCTTTGGGTTTCTTCTCTTTAGTGTCTGGCTTCTCAATTTTTTCACCCACTGTCTTGCAAGATGGAAAAGAGAGCTAAGTTTCCGACTGGCAATGCATAGTCTTTGAAGACAGCGGGCCTGTTTCCCTAGAACCTCACCTGCTGCTCCTTAGTGTGGGCTGGGCCAAGACAGAACTAAGAGCCAATGCTCCACACTGTCAGCTGGGATCCAGCTTCAGATACAGGCTATGGCTTCCCGGGGCTTGAAAGATGACACATCAAATCTATACCACTGACTCTAAAACATTAGACACTATCTCGGTTGTGCAATGCAGGTCACTCCTTCTGCATGTCCTTCTCTCTACATACTGCAGAGGTGAATGCAAGACTCCTCCTTAGCCCAGCTCACAGCACTCACCTACTCCCTCCCATTCTCACAGTCACATTCTCAAGCCACTCCTTTCTTCATGAATGAGGAAGACCCAGGTTCCACCTTGGATTCATGCCTTTGTTCCAGACAGCCATCTTCATGGCTGAACTTAGTACCCCTTGGCTCCCCATAACTACAAATATGCCTTAGTGTCTTTATTCTCATGATGTCTTGCCCTAGCTGTGATAGATTGGAATTAACTTGACAGGATTCCAATAATTTTTCCATGTGATTATAAATATGAACTTCTTGGACCAAGACAAGGACCAGGAAGGGCTCTCTATAAGTAAACATGTGGGTGCCTCCAAAGGTAGTTTTGATACAATAGTATTTTTATAATTTTGACCTGACTTTGAGTTCTTTTTTTTTTTCTTTTTGAGACAGGGTCTCACTATGCAGTTCAAGCTGGCCTTGAGCTCACTTTTGTAGCTCAGGCTGGTCTCGAACTCACGCCGATCCTCTTGCCTCAGCCTCCCAAGTGCTAGGATTACAGGTGTGTGCCACCACACCCAGCTACATTTGACTTTGAGTTCTGAATGTGAGAAAAATAAGAAAAAAAGAAGTTGTCGAAGAGGATATGAGTATTGGTCACAGATGCCTAAAGACAAGAAATGATTTCAAATAATATTTTAAAGAAAGCACAAAAATAAGTAAAGTTGATATTTTTTAGGAAGGACAGGGTCTCAGTAGGTAGTGCAGACTGGCCTTGAAGTCCCTGAGGTAGCCCGTGCTGTCCTCAGAGTTGTAGTGATGCTCCTGCCTCAGCTTCCTGAGTGCTGGGATTACAGTCAGGCACCACCATGCCTGGTGTAAACTCCATTAGGAACTCTAACTCTTTCAAAACTAGAGACCTGTTAGGATGAACTAAAAATATGACAAAAGCAAGTCACAGGATATTTACATGAGTAAAGGAAATACTGACACATCTGGGCACAGAAAGCTTTTAGCTCTTTAATCTTTCATTCAGCCTTTCTTTAAAAAAATAAGTAAATAATAACATTTTTCTTCCAGTTCATCAAAGCAGGCATTATAAGCCCAGCTCTGGCTAATAAGTTCATGAATTTATTTATTTAATTTTTTAAAAGAAATTTAAAGAGAATAAAAAATTATAAAAAGGAAAAATAGATTAGGAATGATACAAAATTTCTCTGAACAAAATAATAGGAAACCAACAATGGTTGTTGTATTATACGTTATCTTCAAATTAGCTGTTTAGATTATCAGCTAAACATGCAAAATTGACTTTAAAAAGTTATAAGAGGGGGCCAGTGGGATGGCTCAGTGGTCTAAAGCGCCTGCTTGGGAAAGCTTGGGTGACTTCAGGGACCACGGTTCGATCCCCGGCACCACATGCTGCGCCAGCCCTGCCCTCGGGGCAGGCTGAGCCAGCCATAAAAATGAGTGAATAAACAAAGGTTCTGAAACAAGAAAAAAATAAATAAATAATTTTTTTAAAAAAAAGTTATAAGAAATTAAAAAGAAGAAAAAATTACAGCATTAACTGCTTCTTTCAACAGACCAGCAGAAATCAGCAGTACAACTACCCAAGTTATTTTGCATGTATATGTAAACATATTCTTTCCCCTTCTTTCTTCTGTCCTTTTCCTCATCCAAGCTTTTCCTTCCCATTGAACATATTCCTTCCCTGTCACAGTACTATTGTACCTTTCAGATTTATTTACTCTGTCATTTTTACACTACAGAGACAATACAATGTTTGTGTATGCAGTCTTATTTATTTCACTTACAAATATTGTCTCTAGTTGCATACTTTTGTCTACAAAAGCCTTAGTTTATCTTTCTAGCAAAGTAATACTCCATTGTGTAACAATACCATATCTTTTTCATCCATATCTCATTTGATGGGCATTTGGTTTGCTTCCAGGATTTAGCTATGACAAATTATAGTGCTATAAACATGGGTGTACATATATAATTGTGGTATGAAGTTTTCGGTTCTTTTGGAAAAATATCTAGGATACAAATAGCTGAGTTGAACAGGATTTCCAATATTAGCTTTCTAAGGAACCTCCACACTGATTTCCATAATGGTTGTACCAGCCTGCACTTCCACCAACTGTGGAGAAGGGTTTTTCCCCCCCACAGTCCCTCTAGTATTTATTGGTTTATTTCTTGATTATAGCCATTTTTTTCTGGAATACGATATCACTTTTAATTTGTATCTCTTGAATGACTGATAATGTTGAACATTTTTTTCATACATTTATTAGCTATTTGCATTTCCTCATTTGTGAAGAGTATTATGTCAAATGCCTGTTTTTACATGGACCACCTGCTTGGGCCCCCCTTCTGTCCCTCTCTCAGACAAGAATGTTCTTTCCCCCAATAAATATATCCTGCTCATGGAAAAAAAAAAAAAGAGCCCATTTTTGTATTGAGTCTTTGAATTATGTATTTATTTATATGTTTAAATTTAATTTTTAAAATTAGTGCATATTTGGCACAGGTAATAATCACATTTACCTCAGGGAATTTGTACCTGTACCTAAAACTGTACTTTGGGCCAATGAGATAGGTCAGTGGTCTAAAGTGCTTGTTTAGGCAAGCATAGGGACTGTGGTTCAATCCCTTGGCATCACATGCCACAACAGCCCCACCCCCAGGGCTGGCTGAACTGCCTATAAAAGAATAAAAAGGGAAAAACAAGAAAAAAGAAAAAAAAAATCTGTATCTTAATTCTTTCTTTCCTCACTTCAAATCTTCCTCTCACCATTTACAAAAGCATTATTTGCATTTTCCTTCTCTTTTCTTTCTTCTCTTTTATCTTCCTTCTCTTCCCCATCCCTTTCCCATATGAACATGCTTATTTTTGCTTTCTTCAATTGAACTATAGGGAGCTGGGGAGATAGCTCCAAGGCACAAGTACCTGCTGGGCAAGTGCAAGGTCGTGAGTTTGAACTCCAGTCCCAAAAAAAAAAAAAAAAAAAAAAATTGCACTATAATCTCATTGTCTTCTATATCATTTTTTTTTTAATATTCTGGCATGAACAATTCTTTTTTTGATTTTAAATTTTTTGATTAGTAGATATTTTCAGTACATAGTGATCACTTTCACCATAGGGACTTGTACATAACACATTAATTATGTTTTTCCCTTTTTCCTTTCTTCCCTCTCCATTTATGAAACCTCTATTTTCAATATTTTTCGATTCTTTTCTTTCTCTACATCCTTTTCCCTTCCTTTCATCCTCTTCCTCCCATCAAATGTTTCTTTCCCATTTGAACAAGTTTTCCTACTTCTTAATATCCTTTTAAAAATGTTTTATTTTAAAGAGAAGAAAATATAAATTTTTAGAAGAAACAATGCATAATTTCAAAAAACAAGATGATAAGAAGTCAGCAATTGTTGATATATTGCATAATATCTTCAAAGTAGTTGTTCAGACTACCAAAAAATAAGCATGCCAATTAACTGTTCCCTTCAAAAAACCAATACAATAGAATAGCAAAAGTAATCCTGGCCAACAAAGGCAAGGCAAGAGGCATTGACTTGAAATTGTTCTACAAAGCTACTGTGATAAAATTAACATGGTACTGGAAAACAACAACAAAACAAAAAACAAAACAAAACAAACAAACAAAAAAAAACCCCAGACTTGAGGATCAATGGAACAGATTAGAAGATGCAGTTACAACCACAAGCACACTCAGCCACCTTATCTTTGACATAAGGTCCAAATATGTTCCCTAGAAGAAATAGCCTCCTTAACAAACAGCCTGGAAAAACTGGCTTTCCACATACTGAAAACTAAATCTAGATCCAAGTCTATCACCATACCCTAAGCTAAACTCAAAATAGATTAAAGATCTAAACATTAAAACAGAAACACTAAATCAACTGGAAGAGAAAGTAGGTAGAAATTTTGAACACATAGGGGTAGGCAGAGAGTTCATGAACAAAAACTGAACTGTAAGGGAAATACCTCAAAGAATCAACAACTAGGATCTCATCTTATTGAAAAATTTCTGCACATCAAAAGTAATCAACGACAGGGCCAGCAGAATGGCTCAGCGGTGCAAAGCACCTGCTTAGGAAAGCTTTGGGGGCTGCAGGGACCATGGTTCACTGCCTGCTGTGCCAGCCCCACCCCCAGGGCAGACTGAGCTGGCCATAATAAATAAGTAAATAAAAATTTTTAAAAAAGTAATCAACAACAGAGTGAAAAGACAACCTACAAGTTGGGAAAAAAATCTTAACCAACAGTCACTCAGACAAAAGACTTCTGCCCAGAATGTAGAAGGAAAAAAAAAAAAAATCAGGATCCCAAAATTCAAAGACCCAATCTAAAAATGGACATCCGAGATGAATACACACTTCTCAGGAAAAAATACACATGGTACACAAACAAATGAAAAAGTGTTCCACAACATTGGTTATTTGAGAAAAGCAAATTAAAACTACATTGAGGTACCATCTCACCCTAGAAAGAATGGCTATCATAACAATTGCTGGAGAAGCTGTGGAGGAAAAAGAAATACTTCTTCACTATTGGTGGGAATGTAGACTGGTACAACCATTATGGAAATCAGTGTGGAGACTCCTCAAAAAACTACGATTAGAAGTCCCATTCAACTCAACTATTTCCCTTCTGGGTATTTTTCCAAAAGAACTGAAAACATCATTCGAAATTGATATATGTGTATCCATGTCATGGAACCACTATTTGTCATAGCCAAATTTAGGAAGCAAACAGAATGTCCATCACTTGAGGAATGGATAAAAAAGATGTGGTATTTTTACACAATGTAGTATTACTCAGCTATAAAGAAAGATAAACTTGAGGCCTCTGTAGGTATATGTATACAAGAAGAGGCTGTACTCATAAGTGAAATAAATCAGACTCACATATGTGAAGATCTTATTGTTTCCCTAGAGTAAGGACCTGAAAGAATAAATAATATCTGAAAGGTATGATAGACATAGTAAAACAGAAAGAAACTGAACATAAAGAATAGACAATGAAGCTGAAGAAAAGAAGATAAGATGGGGGGAAAAAAGAAGGGCAAAAGCATTGACATTTATATACAGGATAGCTGAGATGATTATACTACTAATTTCCATCAGTTTCCTGAAAGCAGTAATTAATGTTTAAAAATTTTCACTTTCAGGGGCCTGGCAGGCTGGCTCAGTGGTCTAAAATGCCTGCTTAGGAAAGCTTAGGCAGCTGCAGGTACCGCGGTTCGATCTCTGGCACCACATGCTGCGCTAGCCCTGCCCTCAGGGAAGGCTGAGCCTGCCATAAAAATAAATAAACAAACAAACAAAAGTTATGAAACAAGAAAAAATAAAATCAAATAAATAAAATTCTAAAAAAAATTCACTTTCACTAATTCTGTAATCTGAGAAACTACATCAAAGATAGCAATGTGCAATACAACAATCACTGTTAAATACGTCTCATCTTGTTCTTCTAAATGTGTGCCATTTCTAATGTCTTATCAATTACTATTATATTATCTTTAAAATACATTAAAAAGATAAAAAGGAAAAAAGGAAAAAAGTTTATTGAAAGCAAGTACTAATGGGATAACTATTTGACCAATCTTGCATACCTATATCTGTTAATCTGAGAAACAGATTTAATGATAAAATAAGTAATATAACAATCATTATTCGTTTTCTATTCTTGTTTTGAAATTCTGGACCATACATATTCATATGTCACTATTTCTATCTTTGTTTTTGCTGTTTGTTTTTGTTTGTGCTCTTGAAATAAAATAAAATGATTTTAAAAAACAATTGAAGAGCCACGGAGAAAGCTTAGTAGAATGAATGCCTACCTGGAAAGCACAAGGTCCTGAGTTGAGTTCCTGGCACCACCAAAAAAATAAAAATAAAAATAAAATTAAAAAACCAATAGAAAATAGTAGTACAGTTGTCTTAGTTTTCATATGTAGTTTTGCCTTTCCTTCTTTCTTTTCTCCTTATTCCTGTTGTTCCTTACTTTTAAGCAGTTTCTTTCCTTTCCACAATATCTGCTGTACCTTTCCAATTTTATTTACTTTTTTCAGATTCTTATATTTAGTAGACAATATAATGTTTACACATAGGAGTCTGATTTATTTAACTTATGAGCATGGTCCCTAGTTTCATCCCTTTATCTATAAAGACCTCAAATTTACTTTTCTTTGCAGCTGAGTACTACTCCATTATATAAAAATACCACATCATTTTTATCTATTCCTCAGTTGATGGGCACTTGGGTTGGTTCCAAGATTTAGCTATGACAAACTGTAGTGCTATAAATATGGGTGCACACATATCTCTGTTGTATGATGTTTTCAGTTCTTCTGGAACAATACTCCGTCAGGGGAATAGTTGAAGTGAATGGAACCTCTAATCCTAGCTTTTTGAGAAATTTCCACACTGATTTCCATAGTGGTTGTACCAGTCTGCATTCTAGCAATAGTGGGGTTTTCCTTTTCCCCCACAGCCACTTTAGCATTTGTTATTGGTTCATTACTTGATGATGGCCATTCTTACCCTGGTGAGATTAAATCTCAGTGTTTTTTAATTTGCATTTCTCAAATGATCAATAATGTTGAACATTTTTTCATATATTTATTTGTCATTTGTAGTTCTTCATCTAAGAAGCATATATTCATCTTAGATGCCCATTTTTGGGGGGTCTTTAAATTTGGGGGGCCCAATTTTTAAAAATTATTTAATATATTCACTGAACTAGAGTCAAAATGGATTAAAGAGCTAAATATTGAAACAGGAACACTAAATCTACTGAAAGAAAAGGTACATAGAAATCTTGAAGACATAAAGATAAGTAGAGGGCCCGGCGGGATGGCTCAGTGGTCTAAAGCGCCTGCTTGGGGAAGCTTGGGTGGCTTCAGGGACCGTGGTTCGACCCCGGGCACCACATGCTGCGCTAGCCCTGCCCTCGGAGCGGGCTGAGCCGGTCATGAAAATGAGTGAATAAACAAACAAAGGTTCTGAAACAAGAATAAAAATAATAAATAAAATTTAAAAAATTTAAAAAAAAAGAAAAAAAAAAAAAAAGATAAGTAGAGAGTTCATGGACAAAAACCAAACTGTGGAAGAAGCACTTCAAAGAATCAAGGAGTAGGGGCTGGCAAGGTAGTTCAGGACTAAAGTGCTTGCTTAGGTAAGCTTAGGCAAGCACAAGGACCATGGTTCAATTTCCGGCACCATATACCATGCCAGCTCCACCCCCAGGGTGGGCTGAATTTGCCAGAATCTGGGCGTAGTGACGCACGCCTGTAATGCCAGGGCTGGAGAGGCTGAAAGCAGAAGAACCACTATGAGTCTGAGTTTTGAAGTGAAACCCTGTAGCAACTAAATACATTTTTAAAAAATCAACAATGGGGATCTCAATTTATTGAAAATTTTTGCATATCAAAGGAAATCACCAGTGGAGTAAAAAGAAAACTCAAAAATTAGAAAAAAAGTTTAACCAACTGCCCCTCAGACTTCTATGTCTAAATATCTATCCTTCATTTTGCTGCTTATTTATACAGTGGGTTGATGATAGCCATTTTTTTTTTTCTGGCATGAGATAAAATCTTAGTGTTACTTTAATTTGCATTTCCCAAATGGTCAGCAAAGTTAAACACTTTGTAATGCATTTATTGACCATTTGCACTGTTTCAAATCTGAGAAATATCTTTCTAGATGTCCAATTTGGGGCTGGGTCTTTTAATTTGGGGGGGTCTTACATCTTGAGTTTTCATATGTTCTTAATCTGTGGCACTCACTGCAGAGCAGCTGAGGAAGCATGTCTTCCCATTCTCAGGTTGCCCCTTCTCTCTGTTGGTAGTTTCCTTTATTGTGCAGATGTACTTTCATTTAATTATTGATTCTTTGTAATATTTTCTGTGCAAGCAGAGGCTTACACCAACCAGTTTTATTTATAACCAAATAAAATGTATCTATTATCTTGTATATGTATCTCCTTATAATCAGTTACATCTCTGAAAAACTTCTTAGGGTTATACATTTATACTTCTAAGAATTTTTTTATGGTACTGAAAATTGAAACCAAGGCCTTTACATTAAGGTACAATGTCAGCCGTAAGCCCCTTTTGAAAAATTTTAAAACAGTCATACCAAGTTGCCCATGCTGGGATTAAACTTATGATGCTCTTACCCTAGTCTCATGGTATTTATTCTTTGTTGTTGTTATTTTGTTTTGTTTCTTTTTTTTTTTTTTTTGTACCAGGGATCAAACTTAGGACCTTGTGCTTATTATGTAAGCACTTATGCCACTGAGCTTTCTCCCCAGCCCTATCCATTCATTTTTAACATACTAACTAGTAATACTTTAGGTGTACAACATATTAATAATTTCAACTACCGTAAATCCTTGAAGTTCATTGCTGATTCTATTTATTTATTTATTTATTTATTTATTTATTTATTTATTTGGGCTGGTGAGGTAGCTCCGTGGCACAAGTGCCTGCCTGGCAAGTGGAAGGTTGTGAGTTCAAACCCCCATCACTGAAAAAAAAAAAAAAAGGTATTTATTTATTTATATATTTTTGCAGTACTGGGGTTCAAACTCAGGACATCGAGTTTGCCAGGCAGGCACCAGGCTATCTCCTTCGCCTATGATTTCTGACTCTAAAAATAATATTTCAAGTAACATACTGCAGAGAAACAAGTTTGTGAGATAACTACTTAATGAGGAATTTTCTTTCTTTCTTTTTTTTTTTTTTTTAAGAAATGAAGTTGGAAGCTGAGTATGGGAGTGTACATCTGTAATCTGAGCACTTGGGAGGCTAAAGCAAGAGGATTGCCATAAATCCAAGGCCAGTCTGGACCACAGTGAATTTAAGGTTTGTCTGAAATACATAGTGAGACCCTGTCTCAAAGCATTAAGAAAAATAAAAGAAGGTGGAACAGTTGAGTAACTACATGCAAAAAGATGAAGCTGGACTCATGTTTCATACCATATACAAAAATTCACCCAAACTCAACCAATAACATAAATATAAGAACTAAAATTATAAAACTCTTAGGAGAAGATCTCTAAGACATTGGATTTGGCAATGGGCTGTTACACATATAACCCTGGAAGCACAAGCTCCAGAAGAGAAAATACATACATTGTGTTTCGTCACATTTTATCAAAATTAAAAACAGTTGTCAAAAACTTATAGGAAAATGATGGAGCAGCAACAAATCAACGTCTCTGAGATTTGGAGTCCAGATTGTGGAATATAACAACTTGGGGAAGAAAAAGGAGGGAGGTGCATCCCCAGGACCCAGGAAAGTGAAGGAGTAGACCTCAGTGCAGAAAAATGAAGTTGGAAACTGTGCTTTCTCCCCGACACTCACCTTGTGACATGAGAAAGGAGGCTGCAATCTACAGAGACACTGAGGGCAGAGACTCCAGAGGCCTCCAGGGAAAAGCGCACCAGTGGATCCGCACAGCAGAGCAGATGCTGTGAGCTACCACAGCTGGTGGGTGACCTCGGTGGGGGAGCTTGGCCGGGCGCCATTTTTTGGAGGGTCAGCTGAGCCAGGAATCAGAACAGCTGTGAGTTGTCTTACCTCAGGACTTCCAGTGACTGAGTGAGGGACAACTCCAGAAGATATCCAGGACCAGGGAGCTGAGGACGGGCTAACAAGAGACACCCAGTGTGGAAGGGTGAACAGTGCAAGTCCCAACCCCCACAAGCAGAGGCCAGGTTAGCCTGAACATCTGTGGCGTTCAAAGCACAGGAATGGGCACCCCAAACTGTTCCTAGTACAGGTGTTCTGGGTCATCCAGCATGGATCTGGACTCTGTCTACCGTCTTTATCAGTGACAACAGAGGCATGTCCTGAATTGGACACTAACATAAAACTGTAGACCCCAAAAGATGATGACAGGCTTAAGAACACAGGTAAATATCTCTCTCTCTCTCTCTCTCTCTCTCTCTCTCTCTCTCTCTCTCTCTCTCTCTCTCCTATTTTAGGGAAGTGTCTACAGCAGTGGTTCTCAACCTGTGGTCGTGACCCCGGCAGGGGTCAAACAACCAAAACACAGGGGTCACCTAAAGCCATCAGAAAATACATACTTAAACCCATGCTATGCCATGGTGAAATGTTATTTATTGAAATTAGTGATAAATATTTCTCAACATATAATTAAATATTGTTTTTGTGATTAATCATTATGTTTAAATTGTGTTTGATTTATAGCAATGAGAATACATAATGCATATCAGGTATTTACATTCTGAATCATAACTGTAACAAAATTACAGTTTTGAGGTAGCCACCAAAATTATTTTTTGGTTTGGGGTCACTGCAACACGAGGAACTGTATTGCGGGGTCACGGCATTAAAAAGGTTGAGAACCACTGGTCTACAGGGTGTTCAGAGTCTCACTACTAGATCGGACTTGTAGTGATCCACCTGTTTACAGTATCCCAAGAGCTTGGATTACAGGTGCGCCACCACACGCAGTCTCAGTTGCCCTCTCAGTGTGCCCCAGAGGCAGGGCCAGCATGGCAGGCCCGGGGATCAAAACCTGGGCCCCTGTGCCTGCTTGCAGTCTCTCTCTTTTTTAAACCAGTGTGAACTTTGTCTTTCGTTCTTTTTTTGTTTTGTTTTGTTTTGTTTTTTGCTTTGTTTTGTTCTTATTGATTTTTTCCCTTTTTTATTTCCATCCTGTCTTCTTCACTGGTTTCCCAAAGCTTGAGTAAATTTCCTTTGTCCTTCAGCATAGCTTCTAATCCTTTCTCTTCTTTTACTTCTGTTGTCTCTTCTTATCCCTTTTAAATTTTCTTCTCTGGGGGGAAATCACTCTACTGAAGAAATACTTATTGTATATAATTCTTTTGTTTTATATTTTATTATATAACTATAAATTTTATAGCTATGGTTAAAGGTGGCAAATTAACAGTTATACTTTGTCATTTTCTTTTTTTTTAATTTAACTTAATTTTCAAGCATAAAAACAAGGGCCAGTGAGATAGCTCAGCAGACTAAAGCACCTCCTTAGGCAAGCTTAAACAAGTGCAGGGAACCAGGACAGGCTGAGCTGGCCAGAGTCTGGGGATAGTGGTGCCTGCCTATAATCCCAGCATTGGGGAGGATGAAAACAGGAGGATCACAAGTCCAGGCTGCATAGTGAGACCCTGCAACAACCAAATGTACACACAAAGAAAAGAGAGTAAACATAAATAGCAGAGACAAAGACAAAAACAAAATAAGTGACAGTACACATGATGGAGTTTCAAAACAAGACTAAAAATTTAACAGTGATTTTTACATTGCATAAGTTTGTCATTTTCTAGAGTGTTCTTGATGTGATTATTATTAATGATTGTGCTATTTTGGCAAATGTGACATAGTTGTGGTGGTGAATTGTTCTTCCTTGTGTGCCAATGTCGATTGTCTTGGGATCAGAAATAATACCATAATATTATTTATAGCACCTTCTTATCCCTAATAAGTTGAAGAGACAGGACCTTGGGCAAAAGCCAAAAGCCAGCTGCACCTAGAAGATATCTCTGAAAAGTAGTCATTTCCTAAAGACTCAACATTAGTAATAAAGCCACCTACTATAGGCAATTACAAGCATCAATGGAGAAAACAAATAAAAACATAAAAACATGAAAAACAACATGGAAGCAAGATGAACTCCAGGCCTCTGGCTGTCCAAGGGAAATCTAGGGTAATGAGGTAGAAAAAAAAAAAATCAAAAGCCACCTACCATGGCTTTATGAAAACAAAGCAGTGAAAGTAACAAAGCAGATGAACAGATCCTTAGAAAAATAAATCAGAAACAATTATGCACATAACTAAAGAAATGATGACCATAAAGAAGGGAACGGTTAGTAAATCTAGAGGAGATATAGATAAGAAAACATAGAGGCTTTCAGGAAAGTGATGGAACTACTAATGTCCCACAGCAGACAGAACTGTATTCCACAGACACATGCAAACAGATATCCAGGAGATAAAAATTTAACTAAAAGCCTATGAAGCAGCATCAAACAATATGAATGTAGAATATCACATGTAGAGGCCATGTTTGGAGTTAGGAATCATCAAAAGGGAGAATTTTAAAAAATAGCAAGGGCCAGTGGTGGTGGTTCATGCCTGAAATCCCAGCACATGGGAGGCTGAGGCAGGTGGATCATTATGAGTTTGAGGCTAATCTGAGCTACATGGCGAGTTCATGGCCAGCCTGAACTACATAGTAAGACTATGCTTCAGAAAATTAAAAACAAATAAAAACATAAAACCTAAAAGAGAAACAAAAGTAACCAATGACAAGAAATTAATAACAATAAGGTTATGTTAACATATATCAGTTATAACCATCAATGTAAATTACCTCTGTTCACCAGTAGAAAGAGGCAAGATCCAGGCTGATGCACACATGTACTCCTAGCACTTAGGAAGCTGAAGCAGGAGGATTGCTATGAGTTTGGGGCTAGCAGAGGCTACATAGTGAGTTCAAGGCCAGTCTGAACTACATAGTGAGAACTTGTGCTCAGAAAACAAAATGAAACAAAAAGATCCAACAATATGTTGCATATAGGAGATACATTTAACTCAAAAGAAATTCATAGTCAGGTGTGGTGGTGCCTGCCTATAATCTCAGTAGTAGGGGGCTGAGGCAGGAAGATCATTAATGAGTTTGAGACCAGCCTGGGCTACATACACAGTCAGCTCAAGGCTAGCCTGAACTGCATAGTGAGACCCTGTTTTAGAAAAAGAAAAATGATACTCTACATAACCAGAACCTGGAAAAAATGCAAGGGCAGCTATTATTTGCAGGCAAAGTGGATTTCAAGCCAAGACTGATCAGAACAAAGAAGATCACTGTATATTTTAAGGGTACAACCCAAGAGGAAGAGATAGCAATCATAATATATGTGCCAAATACTGATATATCCAACAATATAAACAAACACTAATTGATGTGTCTTAGTTACTCTTCTCTCATTGCTGAGACAAACACCCAACACTCAAAATGAGGGAAGGAAAGGTTCATTTAGCTTGCAGTTACTCGAGGTTTCAGTCCATAGTCAGCTGGCTCCAAAGCAGACTGGCACATGGTAGAGGGCAACCTTCCATGGCAGTGGGCAGAGAGCAAGAGCTCAGGGAGAGAGCTAGCTGTAACTCAAGCAGCTAACTTCTCTTCCTACCTTACATCGAAATGAAAATCACCTTCCCCAGGGCAGGTGCAGCATCCATTTGCACAATAATGAATCACAAATTCCAGAAGCAGACCCCTGACTCAATGAGGCTTTGTGGGGACACCTATGCACAAACCATAACAATATGAAAACTCAGATAAGCACCAACACAACTGTAGTGCTAGACCCCAATGCCTCATTGTTATGAACAGAAAGCTCAACTAGACAAAAAAAAATCAATGAAAGAATATCAGAACTAAAAACTGAACCAAACCTTTGAACAAATGGATTTAGTGGATATCTACAGAGTATTCTACCCCACTAGCTCATAGAAAATGCTTCAGTAAATGCAAAAAATTTGAAATTATACCATGTATATTATTAGATTATAGAGCAATAAAATTGGAAATAAATGACAAAGAAACCATTAAAACTACTGTTATGGTTTGTGTCTAGTTGTCCCCCGAAGTCCTCAAGCAGTCATGGGGCGGGGACTTCCAGTTTAAGATTAACTCATGATCCACTGGGATTATGAGTGTTAATACCGTTGGGATCATGGGTGAGTACTACACCTAGCATGAGATGGACAGCCTGAATGTAATATAAGAGAGATAGACAGACTCTCTCTGTTGGCATTGCTGCTTTTCCACCTCTATGGAGTGATGCTGTCTCTGCCTTGGAGCCAGCTTAATATGCACTGAAACCTCCACTAACTATTAGCTAAATAAACCTTTCCTTCCTTCATTTTGGGTGTCAGGTATTTTGTCCCAGCAATGAGACTAGAGTAACTGAGACAACTACATAAACACAGGGAATTTAAATAACACTCACTTGAACAACCAATGGGTCACAGATAAAATTAGAGAAAAAATTAGATAATTTCTTCAATTAAACAATAATGTCAATGCAATGTATCACAATTTATGGAAGCAAACACAGCAGTCCTCTGAGGAAAAATTTTGTCTTCTTTTTTTTGTGTGTGTGACAAAGTTTCACTCTGCAGTTCAGGCTGACCTTGAACTCATGTTGTGGCCCAGCCTGATTTTGCACTCAAAGTGATCCTCCTACCTCAGTCTCCTAAGTGCTGGCATTATGGGTTTGCATCACCGCACCTAGCAGAAATTCCCATATCAGAAAAACAGCAAGCTCAAATAAATTACCTAGTGTTAAACCTCAAACCTCTAGGAAAAGAAGAGCAAGTCAAACTCAAAGCTCATATGAAGGAGTAAATGATAAGATCAGAACAGAAATTAATAAAATAGAGATTAAGAAATCAATACAAAGAACAAATGAACTGAACAGTTCTTTAAAAGATTAAATAAAATGACAAGCCCTTAGCCAACAGTATCAAAGAGACAAGGACAGAGACAGAAAAAGAGAAAAGACCCAAATTCATACAATTAGGAATGAAAAAGATAAAATTAGAATAGATCTTGCAAAAATCCAGAAGATCATCAGGGCCTATTTTGAGAAGCTGTATTCTACTAAGATAGAAAACTCAGAAGATATGAACACATTCCTAGATATATATGAATTCCTAAAGCTGAAAGAGAAGATATAAAAATTCTAAATAACCCAGCATCAGCCAATGAAATTGCAGGTGTATCTAAAAAAAAAAAAAAAGAAAGAAAGAAAACTATCAACAAAGAAAAGCCCAGGTCCTGGTATATTCACTACTGAATTGTACAAGAAACTTAGAGAAGATTTAGTGCCACTGCTCCTCAAACTATTTTGTGAAATTGGAAAGAAAGCAATGCTCCCAAACTCATTCCTAGAAACAAGTATTACTCTAATGCCAAAACCAGAGAAAGATCCAACCAAAAAAGAGAATGATGAGCCAATCTTCCAAATGAACATACATGCAAAAACTTCAATAAGATACTGGCAAGCCGGGCATGGTGCCACATGCCTGTAATCCCAGCACTTGGGAAGCTGAGGCACGAGGGTTGTTGTGAGTTCAAGACCAACCCAGGCTGTAAAAGTGAGCTCAAGGAAAGCCTGAATTGCATAGCGAGACCCTGTCTAAAAAGAAAAGGTACTGGCAAACAGAATGTAGCAAATCATCAAAAGGTTTGTACAGCATAATCAAGTACGATTCACCCCAGTGAATGCAGGGGTGCAATAAATATAATGCACCACATGAATAGAACTAAATCCAAAAATCACCTGACTGTCTCAATAGACACAGTAAAAGCACTTGCCAAAGTCTAACACTCATGATCAAAACCCTAAAGAAAATTGGCATAAAAGATCTTTATCTCAATTTAATATCATGCTAAACGGTCAAAAACTAAAAGGTTTTAGTTTAAAATCAGAAACAGGGGCACAAGTGCCTGCCTGGCAAGTGCAAAGTCGTGAGTTTGAACCCTGGTCCTGAAAATAAATAAATAAATAAATAAATAAATAAATAAATAAATAAATAAAATAAAATCAGAAACGAATGCTGGGCATGGTGGCGCATGCTTGAGATCCCAACACTGTTAGTTCTAGCCAAGCCTAGGCTACACTGTAAGTTCAAGGCCAGCCTGAACTGCAGAGATCCTGTCTCAAAATAAAATAAAATAAAATAAGGAACAAGACAAAAATGCCCATTCCTATTCAGCGTTCCTATTCAATATAGTTGTGGAAATATTACCCAGAGCATTAGATGAGAAAGAGAAGTAAAAAGAATAAGGATAGGAAAGGAAGAAGTTAAATTATCATTTGCTGGTTACTACTAGAAAATGCCCAAAACTCCATAAAAAGACTCATTAATAACCAAATTTAGCAACATAGCAGGATGTAAAATCAGCACTCAGGGCTGAGACTCCAACCCTCCTATACCACATGCTGCCCCAGCCTTGCCCCCTAGGCTAGTCACAAAAGGAAAGAAAGAAAGAAAGAGAGAGAGAGAGAGAGAGAGAGAGAGAGAGAGAGAGAGAGAGAGAGAGAGAGAGAGAGATCAGCACTTAAACAGCACTAGCCTTCCTGTACACAGATAACAAGTGCAGTGAAAGAGAAGTTATGGAAAACGACATCTTTCACAATAGCATTCAAAAAAATGAAATACTTAGGAATCAATCTAACATAAGAAATGAAAGACCTACACACTGAAAAACTTCACTATACTGAGAAGGGAGACCAAAGATCTCAGCAAATTGAAAGATGCTTCTAAAACTATTACACAGATTTAATGCAACCCCAATCAAAATACCAATAACATACTCTGCAGAATTAGAGAACACAGTCCTAAATTTATATGAAAGAACAAGAGACTGAGAATAGCAAAAGAAATTCTGGATGACAACAGCATCACAGTCTGGAGTTCGATTCTCATATTACAAAGTTACTATAAAAAAAAAAAAAAAAAAAAAAAAAAAAAAAAAAAAAAAAAAAAAAAAAAAAAAAAAAAAAAAAAAAAAAAAAAAAAAAAAAAAAAAAAAAAAAAAAAAAAAAAAAAAAAAAAAAAAAAAAAAAAAAAAAAAAAAAAAAAAAAAAAAAAAAAAAAAAAAAAAAAAAAAAA